>OX388305.1:25603954-25849453 GCA_947579605.1 Athripsodes cinereus | reverse complement strand
GTGTCCACAATTAACGAATCCTTTGAAGTTCTCAAGTACGATATCTTCGCTCCTAAGGATTTGGAATTAAGAAAGGATCTTGCCAATTCTGATATTCGCAAATTGATACAGTATGATAATAAGAAACTGTGATTATTAACATCTGTTTAAATATTTTTATGTCAATTCATTGTTTGTATTTAACAATTATTATACTTATTATTTATAAGACTACCTACATAATTGACATTCGTAAACGAAGGAATTATCTTATACCTTAATTCTTCTGAACATAGAAAATAAATAAATACAAAAATGACCTACAAAATCTTTTCATTACCTATACCTGCCCGCCTCAATAATTTTCCTAAACCATTCATTTGATTTCAAATTTTGTAGGGTTTCTGGTTATCTGGTTTCTGGTTTTTGTCAATATGAGAGATATAAGTTTCTATCTGGTGTTTCAGAAACGGTGAATGAACTTGGGAAATTGTAGTATAAAAATAAAACCTTGTAGAGAAATGAAGTGCACTGCTGTGCATTTATTTTTGAGATCACAGATTTTACGCATCCATTAAGTTTGTCTTCCAATCACAGTCGCAAAATTGATGTATTACTGAAATATTATGATGTTATTTATGAATGTTATTTGGAGTGATTTTTAGCCATAATTAGCATTTATATCCACATTTGTCTCTTGTAATACGTTTTAGAATGACGTTATTTGAAATACTTTTTTACTTGTAAAATCGTGTTAATGGGATAATTTGAATAAATTCAAGCATAATATTCTATTTGAATTGTGGTGGACAAACTTTGGGATGGTTTGTGGCTACGTTCCAGGAATATGAATTATTTTTATGTCAAAATCAAATTATTATTAACATATCAACACGACAGAAGTTTTATACAACTGACCTCTTTAAATTAAAATTATGCGGGTGATGGCCATTTAAGTAAGCTGTAATGTGTAAAGTGTGGCAAAATTGATATTCATTAATTTTGTTCTCCATGGCATTGAAAATTATAAAATGTACCTATAGACTTAAAAAATGACAAATCCCCACCCACTTTTTCGCGTTCCTAAATAAATGACATTACTACCCATATAACTCGTTAAAATACTTATAATTAAAGTTTGAAAAAATATGAAATAAATTGGAAATTTTGTGGTTAATAAAAAAAAAACAGCAAGGATATATTTTTTATTGCCGCTGTTTTTGGGGTGTGTTATTGAATTTGAGTTTACAAAATATAAATACTTATTGCGTGTATGTGTTAGGAAAATGATATATAACTTCCTACAGTATTTAATAAGTATGAACAACATGATAAATATATTACTACAGGTACAAGAGAACTAAGAGTAAGTCGTACTTTTACTTTTGACATTAAGATGGTAATTACCTAGTGTACTTGCATCAGAGACATTTGCATGAGTGCTTATATAGATATAGGTTAAGTAAAAACAACAATAAGAGGAACATATGTACTGTTTTTACATTCAGTTCTTTTGCAAATGGATGAAAAGTGTATACTGAATACGTAATGTACCTAATGTAGGTAAGTATAAAAGATGATGAATTCTCCACACAAAATTCATTTATAGAGAGCTTATAGAATTACTTTGTAAGGTGGTGTTTGTTACATATCCAAATACATTTTGTAATTTCCGTACATATACAAACATCTTGATGAGTTACGTAAGATGTCGAGGGTTTATGACCGTATTATTATTATCATTGTTTTAGCAAGAGAAATAAAAACATATAGTAATAGAATACACGAGACTAGACTAGTGCACTGACAAGTTTATATTATTATGTAAAATAGAATAACTCCATAACCTTGTTTAATTCCTTCCTCCCAGAGAAAAGGTCTCGACAAAAATGTTTCAGAATATATTACTATTTTTTCTTTTTTACTATTCTTTCTTTTTGAGTAGGTACCTATTATTACGAATATAATAATAGGTACCTACTCAAAACTTTATAATTAGAAACATTCTGTGTAAATGAAATAATTTAATGATTTATTTAAGCAAACAGTTAATGGGTAGGTAGGTATATGTATGCTTTGTAATAATATTGTATAAGCACATATTATGTACATGGTGGTAGGTATTATTTATTTATTTCAATCAATTGTCTTTTACAATACATATAAAATAAAATAAACATAAAACATTTAGCAATCTTCGCTACAAAAAAAAGGAAATAACAATACTACAAAATCTTAAATAATTAAAAACAATAAAAATATGAATAGAATGTATGAAACTAGCATGTTTGGTGTATATTCGCTGGAAAGCCAAATATGACCAGTAATAATTATCTGATAAAAGATAAAAAAGCAAAATAGAGGCAACTGACCGGCTAATAAATATCAAAGGATATTTGGAATCTACAGAATTGTTTACTTTTGTTTGATTCAGATAAATCTATATCATAGTCATGGCACAGAAATATCGAGATAGATAGCCGATGTAAGATGACAAAAAACATTGAAAAATATTTTTTTTTTATAAAATAATTGTACATTTTATTATTTTTACAATGATTCGATTTCATTTATGTTGACAAGTATTTAATTTTAGTGAACGCTTTTAATGAATGAATTTAAAAAATATACCTTTACAAAATGAAGTAGGTACCTAGTAACAAACGCAACAGCAGGGTTACTCTTGTCACAATCTAAATACGATCTTAGTCTAGTCTTTAGATTTTGTCAAGAGTAACCCTACAGTACCGAAAAGATATGAAAAGTGATATCTTTTAAACTCTGTGAGGGTCTATTGTTGTTGTGATGAGACATAGAGAATGATTCTGTAGGGTTATGTTTTAAGTATGTTACTTGAAAATAATAAATAAGTACTTACTATTTATTAGCTGCTTGTTTATTCCTTCAACTTTGTATGTCTTCTCATCTTTCATTTCATTGTTCTCTGTCATGTCATTTGTACCATCAGGACCACGATGCATGACCATAACAGGTTCCTGCGAGGAATGGTATCCAGTTGATGTGTTGTACTGGTGGTGGAAAGTTCTTTATTATAATTTTCAATTCAAAATGGACGAATGGAGAATATTAGTAGATTACAACTCGGAGTGTCCATGGTTTTTATTGGATAATTCTCACAAAGTTCTTTTAGGAGTGTGTACTATAGTTTTTGGTAAGCCTCATCAACTTCTTTTAAGACTGTGGATAGTTGTATTTGGTTAGTTTTTCCAATAAGATTTCCGCTTGTACAGATTTTAATTTAAATTCCTTTTATATGTTTTTATAAGATTTAATTCTTATAGTGTATTTGTAAAATAACAGTTTAATGATTTCTAACATGACGCTATTAAATCTTCGTGTTAAATCAATTATTATTTATTTTGATTTAAATAAAAGTATTAAAATAATTAAATCTATATTTTGAACGTCACAAATCTATGTTTTAACTAGAAATTGCGAAATTGCTTTCCTTAGAAAACTAATTACTTTTACCTATTTCCAATTAATGATGTTCAAAGCTTGAAAATATAATTCTGAACAAGTGCTCAGGATACTTATCTATAATTAGAAGTCATAAGAAATATTCTTGAAAAATATTTTATCTGATACAGTTAGAGATCATATATCTTTTCTTACTTGATAACCAACTCTTAGAAGAACAATAAAATAAATTAATTATCAAATTAAATGTTCTCAGATAAAGAATATTAAGACAACAATTAACAAGGACATTCTACGTAAATAATATAATCTTTCAGGTTTCACTGGTGTTTTATTAAATTGTTGGATGATAGTTGCATTCATACAAAGTCACTTGCTATCGTTTAGAAGTCACCTTCTAGTATTAAATCTATCTACAGCTTGTCTGGCCAGAGGGATTTTAGGAGGATTTCCGTTCGCAGGATCATCGGCAATAAATGGAAAGTAAGACCATAACATATCATTTTATAAAGAGTTTATTGTAAACTTAATAATAGTACAACATTCCTGATTCAAACATAATATCTAAGATCTGGCTTTTTGTTTTTTTTTTGTATAATATATAAATAAAGGGTTTTTCAACAAGGACTTTGTTTTTTAAAACAAAATAAAACAAAAAAATTTGATGAAGATGATTAAAATTTTTATTGAATTACAAAGAGAAAAGTTTGGCAATTATGCATGAAAAATGATATCTGACAAATGTCCACCACGAGCACGCTGACAGATGTCGATTCTTTCATCAAAGTTTTTAATCACTTTTTGGCAAAATGGCGGGACTATTTCGCTAATCACATCACGGATTTTGAGTTTTAAGGCTGCAATCGATTCGATTGGCTCCGTATAGACTCTGTCCTTAACATAGCCCCACAAAAAATAATCCAGTGGCGTTAAATCACACGATCTGGCTGGCCACTTAACAGCTGAGTTTTGTGAAATCATCCGATCGGGAAATTTGGTTTGCAATAAATTGATCGTTTCATTGGCTGTGTGACATGTGGCACCGTCCTGTTGAAACCACATGTCAGTGATATCCACGTCATCAATAATAGGCCAAAATTGAGTTGTCAACATCTTGCGATAGCGTGATCCATTGACCGTTACCGCATTTCCAGTCTCATCTTCGAAAAAAAACGGCCCAATCACGCCTCCAGACCACATAGCGCACCATACAGTGACACGCTGAGCATGCAACGGCTTCTCAATAATTGCTCTAGGATTTTCAGAAGCCCAAATGCGGCAATTTTGCTTGTTGACGTACCCTGACAAGTGAAAATGGGCTTCGTCTGAAAAAATGATTTTTTCAGAAAAACCAGCGGGTTGTTCCTGAATGAATTGAGCGAATCTACGGCGATTTGAATGGTCGTTCGGCTTCAATTCCTGCACCAGTTGAACCTTGTAAGGCTTCAAAGCCAAATCCTTACGCAAAATTCGCCATGTGGTGGTTTTGGATAACCCCAATTGTCGAGAACGTCGAGGAATTGACAAATTTGGATCTGCTTCAACACTGTGGCTCACGGCTGCGATGTTTTCAGTTGAACGACCCGGTCGTACACGCGTTGGTGTTAACACATTTTGTATCGAGCCTGTCGACTCAAATTTAGCGACCAAATTCTTAATAGCGGTCTCAGAAGGACGATTATGTTGTCCGAAAATATCACGAATTTGACGAAATGTCACTTTAGCAGAACTACCATTTTCATAATGGATTTTAATTATTTTAATGTGATTTTCAAGCGAAATTGAATTCATTGCAACAATTGCCAATGCATCCACTACGAATACGTCAAAAAATTAAATGTCAAAACTATCATGTTGCTGGTGTTGCCACAATTAAAAAACAAAGTTCTTGTTGAACAACCCTTTAGAAAACAATTTAATTACCAGAGTTTGTGCAATGGCGTGGAGAAAAACATATTTTAGAAAATTTAAAAATGTATTGAATAACAACTTTGTTTATTTTTCACTCTGATAACATTATATCTCAGGCGCTTTCGTCAAATAAACTTGTTATTATCAAAAGAATTGAATATACGAAAAATAAAGAGTTGTGATAAATTTATATGTGAAGGTTGTTCAGGATTTTTATAGATAATAAAATTATTGACTAAGTACCCATTATTACTGATTTTATTGTCTTCAGATGGCTATTTGGACAATCGTGTTGTCAGCTCTTTGCTTTTATGACTCAGCTCCTGGGCGTATTTGAAATTGCGGCATTAACAGCATTATGTTTGGAACGATACGTGCTAGCGAGAAGAATTAAATACGGTAAGGTTCTTTAAAATAATATTCACTTTCACAAAAGTTAGATTAGTTGTTAGTTTGTATTTTATTCAACAAAATATAATGTTACAATAATAAAAGAACAACCACAATAATAATCATATATTCAACTGGTTATAGTATAGACAACAATATTTGACTAAAATAATTGGCATAATACGCTTAAAGCGCCATCTATTCGCGGCATTGTCTTAAATGAACAATGTTGAGTATAAAGATGGAGGCTTCAAATATTGTGTGTTTAAACAGAACTTCGATAGAGGGACATAGTATAGGAAACCATGTTACATGTGAAGTATTTGAAAAATATAGTATATATACAACTTTCAAAAAATCTGATACATGTGACAAGCATGATATAGAGGAATTGGGAATGTTACCCGGGTTTAAAGAGTACTCTTAACCAGCCTGTGTCGATTCGTAAGCATCGAGACTCTGTATCATGCTATCCTTAAGGAAGTTCACATTGATGTATCACCACGTACACACGGTATATATAATATACCTAACTAGTATGTAACCTAATTCATTAGGTTGGACTAGTGGTTAACACACTCGCCTTGCAAGCGAGGGGTCGTGGGTTCGATCCTCAGTCTGGGCAAAAATATTAATGTCCATTTTTCTGAGCAATTCAATGTGTGCGAGTCATCTATAGTAGTTCAAAACTTAATTTGATTCACAATAATTATGTTTTTGGCTTAAAAGTTTTCTTACAATTAAACCTCAACGTATTCTTTTATGATCCTCAGTAATATCTAGCTCCACGTACTATATTCATCATAATATGTGGATTATTTTTTATTTTCATTTTGTGTTTACCATTTAAAGACATTGTTCATTATTTTTTTTTGATGTTCCAATTGCAGTCCATGGAGGAAACCAATAATTTGCCACATATTCACTTGTTTTATATCACTGTATTAAACATCCTGTACTTTGTGGTAAAACCGTAAAGGCAATCGGAAATGACTGAATAGAAAAATAAGCCTTTTTGATTAGATATAAGGTACTGTATATACGTGTGTAGTTGTTTTATAAGTTATATTTATTTATAAAAATACAATATTTATTTATAAGAATATACATATTTATATGTGTAAAAATTAAATTTTATTTAAAACTCATCAGTACAGTATGTAACAGAAAGGGGTTTACAAATTACAATTCAACAGGATAAGCACTATTCTTACTGAAAGATAAATAAATTAATCTTCAGTCCTTCTTGCTCTCCCTCCTTTAAATACATTTTGATGTCCTTCTAAATAGGAAACTTATGACAAATATTGAACATAATGATGAAATAAGATAGATAAGTAAGTATTAGAAATACTTATTTTTACGGTATAAAATATCGACATTGTTATGACAACGTGTTCAAATTATTAGGAATACTAAGAAAGAGTTGACTTTATTTTGGAAAATTATTGTTCTAAATGAAGAATATTTGTTTCTAACCTGTCATTCCAAGGGTAGAGTAAAAAGTCGGGAAGTATAGATTTATTGTTTGGGCAATAAATTTCTATGAATCTTAAGAGGATTTCGCAGATTAGTTTTGCACATGTGTTAATATTTCGTGTGTTCAATGCTAGAACTAGACAACTCAAAATCAATAGTTTTGAGGTAATGGGTAAATCATGATATTACACTCAGAAGGGTAATAATTAATATTATAAAATATATATTATTGAAACACTTTGATTACAGTATAATGTCATGGGAATATTGTAAGTTTGATACTTGTATGCCCATCTATCGAAATCCTGTGGAAGCACTGGCCCCCTATCCAGAGATAACGTAAATTCCTTTTGATCTTAAGAAAAAACAGATTCCTTCATGACCCTAAGATAAAACAGATTCCTTCTTGACCCTAAGATAAAACAGATTCCTTCTTGATCCTCTTCCGTGCGAGTCAGCCATTTTGCATTAGTCTCCCTCCGTTCGTCTTACAATAGAGAACGGAGGAACACACTCAAAAAAAAAAAAAATTAATCTTCCTTTTTTCTTCTTCAATGAACTGTGAGTGTCGCATTGTGTAAAAGTCCAGTATTAAAAATGTGAATTGTCTTGTGTATTCATAAAAAGTGTAACCTATTTTCTTCAATAAACTGATCGTTCTGCATCATCCTTGTGTTTTCACTTCAAACAACCACATACATTTTACCCAACGACACACCCTGAGAAAGTTTCTGTAATCTGCCGATTATGAGCAAGCTGGGGGAAACCAGGTTACAGAATGGCGTCTCCAACGTGATGGCTTAATTAATGTGGTGTTTGATGTGTTTTGAGTGAATTTTACAGTGCGTAAATAATAACATTAAAACAGTGCGTAGTTATAAGTCCGTTACGTATCACGTGACCCAGCCATGTTTCCATGTATCACCAACACACACATACTTCCCTAGAACTTTCGATCAAAAAACAGTTGAAATTCTCCCATCATCGCAACAAGACTGTGCAACTGTCTTCTTTGCTCTTCGTAATTTCCATCACATGACCAAAAAAGGTTATGTTAGTGCTTCAATGAACATTTGAATTGATAAACAGATTAATAATAAAAACATTTTAATAAATAAATAAGTGCGTAATATATTTGCGCGTCCTGCAAAACTTATAAAATAAAGAAAAAACCGTTACATCACAAACAATGAACGAGTC
The DNA here is from genome assembly GCA_947579605.1 of Athripsodes cinereus. Lineage (NCBI taxonomy): Eukaryota > Metazoa > Arthropoda > Insecta > Trichoptera > Leptoceridae > Athripsodes > Athripsodes cinereus. The sequence continues at coordinate 25,841,053 of OX388305.1, read as the reverse complement.
CATTTATTTGAATTATAAACAGTGTTAAAATAAAAAACATTTTAAGAATATAAGTGCGTAATACATTTGTGGTCTTGTAAAACTCATAAGGAAAAAAAAAGAAGAAGAGAAAAACCGTTATATTGCAAGTACGATCGGATACTGATATTGAATAGAGAATTCAAGGAATAAATACAACAAGGAATTCGCGGGATTATGACAGATACTCCAAACTTTCCTAAAGACGTCCATATAATTTCCTTCTGATGAGATGAAGATCTCCAACGATACAATCTCTTAAGAAGCCTGATACCACCACTGCGAAGGATGTCCAGAGCGGAATTTTCTTCCTTGACGGTTCCTGACCTCCTATAGAAGGAAGGATGTTCCATGTTTTGTCATCTAGATCTGACGTTTCTTCGAGGCCTTCTTTATCTACACAGAGAACCCTTGATGCTTGATGGTTTTGAGGATGATGAAATAAATGCTTCCTTCATTCGTAACAGACAACCTTAATCATCTAACTACCCCACAGGTTTTTATACCCTTAAATAAAGGAATTTTGCCTTTTTTGTTCCTTTTGTACTGAAATATTTTATATACCTACTATAGATACAGTTTTTATATGTTGTTCCATGCTTTGCCTTTTGTGCCAATGAGATTGTAAAAATTCCAGCTTCAATTTTGCATAAATTCAAGTGATACTAGCCAATTTCATTTTACAATTATTTACGGAATTATTTGTTTGTTGATGTAAGATTCTGCACTGAAGGATCTACAAAATAAGAGTTGTAAATTTATATATGCCTAGTTTGTGAAATAGTCCAAGTAAGGTTTTTCTATATCTGGTTAAATACACTCAAAAATAAAGAAATCAAATTTAAATTCATTGTACATGTACCTACCTAGCGTGCATATCACGCGGGCTGTGTGATGTATTTATGTATGGTTTGAAGTGAGATGACCATAGACCTCAATATTGCTAGAAGAGGCTTACAGAACAAATTTGAATAATTACCAATAATTCTTTCACTCATATGCTGGAATTGTTAATTTTATGTTATGTAATGTATGAAATGTTATGTCTACGATATTTCCAGGGAATGTCAAACTTTCCAGCGGTTTCCAAACTTTAACAAGAAAAAAAATAAAAAAAATTTATTAATTTTTTTTCGAGTCTTATCAAAGGACAAGACTTCCAAACATTTTTTTTTAATATCCAATGGTTCCCAACTGTTGAGATTTGATGTTACAAAGGTTGCCAAACTTTTTTTTTTTAACACTTTTTTTGCTTTGAGGAATTTTTTTTTGGATTCTTATTAGGAGTCCATATTTCCTAGAGCAATTTTCAAATCAAGGTGTCCACTGTTTCTCAACTTTATTTTTGTTTGGAAAAGAAAACTTTTTTTTCTTCCAAAGAATTTTTTTAAACTCCTGCAAGTCCATCGCAATCTATCCAGCGCTGAAGATTGGTACGTATAATCTTTTGTCTTGTTGATTATTGTTTGCCAATTTTCTTTCAGATCATCAATTCAAAACGTTTTGCATGTGCAATTTTTCTATTTCTCCTGTATAAGGATCAACTTATAAAAGAAAACCGTTTATTATTCTATTATCATTCCACGTTAGAATCTCAAAATGTCTGAATCATCTGTAATTTTTCAAAAAAATTGGCACCTCGTTTCATCAAGTCTCTGTTTCTCCAAATTTTGTAACAACTTTGGTTGTATTTCATTCTGAATGTATATCCGTCAATGTAAGCTTGTAATTTTGATAAAATGTGAAGAATTTATGTAAAAATGTAATGTTTTCTTGGGCTGCAATTTTCATGAATAAAAAGAACTATGTCTATACATCACAGGTCAATGTTAATAGTGAATTTTGTATGTAATAAAAATATAGGACCCTCATAAGAAATTATATTTACAGTCATAGTAATGTCAAAGGAATTATCTTTTCTTCCTTCTTCAAATCAAAATAAATTAAAGATTTGCAGCCCATGTTATTGTAAACTTTTAATTAAGAAAACTCATAGAGGCTCTTCAAGGTTCCGCTTCTGTGAGAATTTTGAATTGTTCGAATCTTGTGGCGCCCTTAAATAATTTTTTTTGTATGTTTTGATCACCTTTTGTTTGCACCCGTGGATGCATGAAGTTGCCTTTATCATCTCACATGCTAGCCGCTTTCAGTAGCAACGTGTTCACAATAATCTGAACCCATCCACTGTCGCAGACAAAGGACATACAACATGTTAGTTTTAAAGAATTTTGTACTGTATAACTGATGTAATTTTGACCCTCCAGTATACGAAAGTATACGAATTCTTTTGTTATTTTCCTTAAATTTTTGTGTGAACTCATGAATCACTGAGTTATGTGGTAACTGATTTATTTATTTATTCCTTTATTTCTAGGTGCATTGCTGATGAATGACCTATGACAGATGACGAATGCAAGGTACGAAAGAATGAAGTATACATGAAAAAAAAAACGGCCAAAAAAAATGAAGTATGAAAGTGCGTGAAAAGTTACCACTAATTCCCTTAGTATATCAAATCATTAATGTAAAATCCTAAATTGAGGGTCAAGGTCGCATCAGTCAAATTAAAATAAGTTTGTTGTGTTTCAATTTCTAGTGTGTATGGTCTTGTAAATAAATTATATGGCAAGGTTTCTCACGTGGTGTGAACCTGCTGGCCATTTTGCGGCAATTTTACTGTAAGGAATGCGTACCCTTGCAGTAATTTCTATTTGCCTAGTATGAATGTTAAGGAGTCATTGGATGATTCGCCATCTTCCATGTCCACCTCCTGGGTTAGACTGATTTAGAGGTATGACTAATCGTCCTACACTAATACAATCAGGTCTAACTCAAATTTATCTTAGTAAATTTCAATTTTTTAATGCCCGACAAGCTTATTGTCCAAGTGAGGTTTGAGGACGCTCAAACAAAAATTCATACAGGTCGCTTAGAGAAGCTCTGCGCGATAGGTTTGGTACCTGATATTAACCATTTGCCTGTATGAAATTGGTGGAAGTTTCCACAAGAGAAAAATGCTATAGGGTAAAGGATTACCGCCCTTAGAATAGAGGTAGATCAGATGTAATTGTAATATGGATACCTCCTCTTGGAGTAAAGAAAAGTGTTTGTAAAATTGTTGAAGGGTTTTATTGTATTATGTAAAAATGGTATTTTTTTTGTTTTGTCTTAAGCATGTAAAGGTTCACCTAGAAGTATGGCGAGAACATTGTCTACGATTCCGTATCCGCGACCTGTTCTGTCGGTGCATCTTCCTGGTCCCTTGCTTGCTTGGGACATGCCTAATTGTAAATGAATGGCAAAAAAATTGTTTCTTATGTCTGTTTTGATGAATTGTATATTTGTTTTGACACTCACAGTATTGTAAAATCTTTCTTATCTCTGACGCTTACAGTTTTGTAGAATCCTTCTTATTACTGACTTTGAGACTTTTCTTTTTTTTATTCATTTTTTTTCTTTAAAAGACAACTTGAGATGGTGTCATGGGAATATTGTAAGTTTGATACTTGTATGCCCATCTATCGAAATCCTGTGGAAGCACTGGCCCCCTATCCAGAGATAACATAAATTCCTTTTGATCTTAAGAAAAAACAGATTCCTTCTTGACCCTAAGATAAAACAGATTCCTTCTTGACCCTAAGATAAAACAGATTCCTTCTTGATCCTCTTCCGTGCGAGTCAGCCATTTTGCATTAGTCTCCCTCCGTTCGTCTTACAATAGAGAACGGAGGAACTCACTCAAAAAAAAATAATAATTAATCTTCCTTTTTTCTTCTTCAATGAACTGTGAGTGTCGCATTGTGTAAAAGTCCAGTATTAAAAATGTGAATTGTCTTGTGTATTCATAAAAAGTGTAACCTATTTTCTTCAATAAACTGATCGTTCTGCATCATCCTTGTGTTTTCACTTCAAACAACCACATACATTTTACCCAACGACACACCCTGAGAAAGTTTCTGTAATCTGCCGATTATGAGCAAGCTGGGGGAAACCAGGTTACAATAAGGAAGCCTCTCAATTCATAATTATTACTAGAAATTTCTCTAAACATTAAAGGCAAACATCCGAAATATATAATTCAAAACGATCAAATTTGAGTTGTCTAGTTCTAGCATTGAACCCACGATTTGCTTCCGAGGCATAAATAAAACTAGTCATAATTCATTTTAGGTAAATCTTATTTATATGTTTCAGTTCAATGTATTAAACCGAAGATTGTTGTAGATAAACATTGTATGTTTTTGTTTTCTAAATCAAATCTTTCTGACTCCCAGATAATCTTTATAATACCCTAAAATCTTTTCATACTATCTTCTTAACAACAAAGCTTACAGTTGAAACAACCTTGCGCTGAATATCTTCCTATATTATATTTTTTGTTTGAACTAAATATACTATATTTTTGTGCACTATTTTAGCATATATTTTGTACTATCCAATTTTTTATGCAAGATTAGGTAAATACATATCTTAAATAGATGTCTTTCATGAAAATACTCTCAAGTAAAACATTATTTTTCACAAATCGATAAAAGCAAGTAAAACAAAAAAAAAATGTTTTCCTTTTACTTAACAACTTAATTAAACAAAGACGATAAAAAGAAGACAGAAATCTTCAGTGTCAGACTCTTAGACACTAAATAAAAAAGTAGGGATGGACTTAAGCCTAAAGTATATAGGTCAAGCTTTTGTGAAATAAAATTTTGATTCATTATTGGCACGGGGAGGTCAGATTGCATGTTTATTGCATGCGGCTGGTCTGTTGGCTACCCCACACGTAAGATATGCCGTGATGGTACAGTAGTAGTTTTTCTCTCATTTTTTCATGTATTCATACACGATGAGTAGCTCTATCTCATCTCCGCCCATGCAGACGAAAGAATAGTGCTCTTTAGGGCAACTACTCGCAAGCTTTAGATGGATCTTGTAACTTATATTTTTTAGCACGAAAAATTTAACCCTTAAACGGATTCGCTATTTCAAATTACGTAATCGTCTTCGTGGGTTTTTTCGTACCCCAACATGTAAAACACAAAAAAGTATCGAATTTTGTAAATATGTGAATATTTTTTTTTATTACATGAAACTTTAAGTTATTTTTGTTTTAATGTTGGATTTTACTATAATGAATTAAGTGAATTAAAAAAAAAACAATCAGCCTCATTTTTGTGAGTTTTCAAAAAAGGGTTTTTCTAACATCGGCCATTTTAATACTAAACAATATGATTTAAATAAAAATATATATTTTTAACGTAAAAAACTATAAAGTTTTAGAAAAAAATAGTTAAAAGGTATTCAATCTGACCATAGAAAAACTGACAACCACTTTTGGATGAATTATTTACAACATTGAATTTCTTCAAAAATTGTTTTTTAAGGAGTCTGTTGAGTTAAAATTTCAATTTTTGTACTTGAGATATTAATTTACACAGCAATCACATACTTATTTGTTTTTAGAATGTGCTTTGCAAAAAAACTATTACAAACAGAGCACGTTTTTGTCGATTTAGTCAAGGCATCATGGCGCATTGATTTGACTAAAATCACTGACGTGCTTTGTTTTGGTACATAAGTAGTAATTATTTGTCTGAGGTAAATCCAATAATAAAAGGTTCTACAGGCCTGTTTCTTTTAGATAAAACCTCTGGAGGTGTCTCATTTGTTTCTGCCAAGTCTGTTTTCCAGTGACTATCATTTCTTTCTTTAAACACATTAACTAACTCAATGAAGTAGAACCAATTATTGCTGGGCCGGAGCGGTTTGAGACCATTTATAACGGTTTTTACTATAATAATGACTTACAAAGCATTGATTGGTTTTAGAAATCTCGAAATTATTCTATTCAGGGTCTTCGTTTACCTCTTGCTCGCTCCTGAAATCATGATTGCTAATTTTAGTCTCCGCATCAGTAATATCACTATCATTTCCAAAATTTTGATCCATTTCTTCAAAATTTGATTGCTCATTATCTGCAATTAAGCTTCTAATAGCTTGTTCTGTCATTCGTCCAGACATTTTAGTTGTTAATTATGAAAAATAATCAAAAACAAAAATATCTACAAAAAAAACGACAATCATAAACGGATTCGTGGGGTACTTTAAGACCCCAGCACCCTCGTAGGTCAGGATCCAAAGAGCGCTTCGCCACACAAATTCGTGCACTGTAAGTTCATAACGAATACTGAGAATACATGGAGTGTTGACACCCTAGCTTGAAACAGGAGGGAGTGGTAACCAAAATCATGGTCGGTGGGATCATGGTATTTTTGGACCCCGCGAAACCGTTTGAGGGTTAAAAACAAGGTGTAAAATAAAAATGGGAGAATTGATTAATTTTAAAACTTGAATCACTATGTTTATTTGTTACATTAATTTAAATTACGCTATCGCGATTTCAGTGCACTTGCACCATTGACGAGCTTTTGTCAATGGTGCAAGTGCACTGAAATCGCGATAGCGTAATTTAAATTAATGTAACAAATAAACATAGTGATTCAAGTTTTAAATATTTTATTTGAAAATGTCTCGTAATTGTTACATAGTCAATGCCTCTAAAATAAGTGAAAATGATTAATTTTAATTTTATTTGTGTTTTTCCTTCTAGGTAAGGAGCTGGGGTTAAAATTCTACATTTTCTGTATAACTCTTTGTTGGATATTTGCACTTGTGTTTAGTATACCACCACTATTTCAATACGGGACATATGGATGTGATGTAAGTGGCATTGCCTGCTCACTGGACTGGAGGTTCACTAACAAGAGGCAAGCGGCATTCAATATTCCACTGTTATTGTTCGCTGGAGTGCTGCCTACAATACTTATGTAAGTAACTCTGCATTAATATCAATGTCTGATATAATTTTATATTGGCGTAAGAAACACATTTCTGTATTTCTTTATTTCGTTCAAAACTGAAGCTTATATACATATATATTTTTTAATATTTATTTAATACAACGTACGGTTTATTATCATCATAATCATCATCAGTGACGCTACAACCCGGTGTAGGTCTTGGCTTCGTCAAGAAAAATAAATTACATTTTTTATTATAATTAAATCTCAACACAACGTATTCATTATCATGAGTTAGTACCTACAAAAATAAGCAATGGAAGTGACTCAAGTTTTGAAAATTTAATTGAAAATTGTTCATACCATGATAATCATTAATGTTTGCATACAAATGTGCATTATATAAATTAATTTTATAAATTTTTGAAACACAAAAAATGTTACTAATAAATTACTAACGTAGCCTGAAATTACATTGCACTTTGTAAAAGCTCAATGCAATTTTTATAGAGACGGGAATTTGTTAAGTATTCCCTATTATTTTGCCTATTTCTAGTAGGAAAGCCATATATAACATAACATAACATGCATAGAAAATTCACACTGATCGAGCTAGTCCCAAACTCAGATGAATCTTGTATTTATTTATTTTATTTATTTACAATTATATACGGCGTGAGCCTTTTACATGTTGAAATTATGAGACAGAGTACAAAAGCATACTATTACACAATACCAATTCACATATACACAAGTCAAAGTTTATAAAATTACACATCAAGGTCAGAGTTAAAAAGAATTTACATTAACAAAACAAGTACAACAGAAAAAAAAACAATATTTAAGGTAACATAATCGATAATGTTCTCTAAATAATAAATTATCAATAAATTATAAATCATTCAACATTAACCATTTAATTATTAAACTATTAAATTATTAAACTATCAAATTATCAATTTGTTGAATTATTAAATTATTGAATTATAGAATTATTAAATTATTAAATTATTAAATTATTAAGTTATTAAGTTATTAAGTTATTAAGTTATTAAGTTATTAAATTATTAAATTATTAAATTATCAAATTATCAAATAATCAAATTATCAAATTATTAAATTGTCAAATCAACAAACCATCAAATTATTAAATTGTCAAATTATCAAATTATCAAATTATTAAATTGTTAAATTATTAAATTATCAGATTATTAAATTATTAAATTATAAATCTGAGTGATAGGTCTAAATAAAATAATCATTAATTCGGCACTAGCAATAAAATATTATGACATAAAAGAAATCATCAAGATAATTTTAAAAGGATTATAAATGTAAATTACTAATAAGTTAGGCTAATTTAACTGATTATATATATAAAAACAAAATTAAATATTTAAACAGCGTTAAGAAAGTAAATTCAACAGTCAAAAAATGTATAGATCAAATAAAGTCAAAGAAACAGCTATAATATGGGTCCAATTGATAAAAATTCATTACAATAGTTTAATTTGAAAATTAGGTCGCAAACTTCGATTGCCCTATGTCAGTTATGTAATTTCAAGTATTTAATAATGTCAGTTTTAAATTTCTGGAAACTGTCAGCAAAAATATCAGCGCAATTTCCTACCAGATTCCCCAGTCTGTGAATTCTGATCAGTGGTGAATGATAAACATAATTGTTCCGAGTATTAGGTTCGTGAAACGTCACAGTTTGTCTGGTCGACCTGGCAGGAATGCTGAATTTTATTAATTCTACCAATTCCGGGCAGTCAATGGCACCATTCAGTATTTTATGCATAAAACACATATCAAACAGTATCCTTCGGTTTTGCAAGGTGAGGAGACCAAGTTCGTCCATTAGTGCAGGATAATCTATGTTTTCAACCGGAATTCCTTTTTTGTAGTTTATCAGTCTCAAAAACTTCCTCTGCACACTCTCCACACTATTACTGTGGATGGCATAATTAGGAGACCATATAATTGTATTGTATTCTAAGAGAGGTCTCACAAGGGATACAAAAAGTAGCCTATAGGACTGAATCAACCGCAGGTCAGAAGCTAATCTAAATACAAAGCCAAGACATCTCATTGCCTTGCTGACAGTTTCCTCTATATGTATGTTATAAGTTAGATCTTCAGAGAAAGTGATTCCTAGATCTTTAATGTTTGAGACACATTGGAGAACAACACTATCAATTGAATATTCATAAGTTATCTGAGATCTAGTTCTATGAAAGCGGACAACCTGGCACTTCGCTGCATTTAGGTTTAGCTTATTTTGTATGCACCAGTCATTTAACAAATCCAGATTATTTTGTATAATAATGCAGTCTTCCAAACTGTTAATAGATTTATAAAGCTTCAGGTCATCCGCAAACAGTAAAACCTCTATGTCCCTGAAGATCTCAACTATGTCATTCACAAATAAATTGAACAAGATCGGTCCCAGATGCGATCCCTGAGGCACACCACTGTATGCATAGACTGTATCAGATATACAAATCCCAATCTTCACTTTATGAGTTCGCCCTGTGAGGTAACTTTCCAGCCAATGATAGAAAGTACCGCCGATTCCATATCCAAATAGCTTTGACAATAGCCGGTTGTTAATATTATGGGTACTAACACGACGATGCACACATATACAATGCACTAAACACGCATACATGTAACACCCAGACCCAGGACAATTTGAAAAATGTCATTCTTAATTTTGCCCTGGCCGGGAATCGAACCCGGGACCTCGTGACTCAAAGGCAAGAGCATTACCTCCGCGCCACACCCGCCGCCAGAGCTATAAATCAGTGGGCCTGGTCAAAACACATTTTAGCGTTACGTTTTCGTTTCGTTTTCGTTCAAACGTGGACGACGTTGCGAGAACGTATCAATTTTCGTAGCTACTTGTGTATTTTAGCTACGAAAATTGACGCGATCTCGCAACATCGTCTACATTCGAACGAAAACGTAACGCTTAAATGTGTTTTGACTAGGCCTACTGAGCTTTTATTTTTTGATAGAATTTTCTGTGATTTAAATGGCCTTTACATTTTTATTTGAAAGTCATGTTTTAGAACACAAAAAAATGCTTTGAATACATCGCTTTGTAGTAATGAACTTTTCTTCGCTTACAATTTCAGATGTTGATGCAGTTATATTATAAAAAAGTATTGTACGAGTATGATGTATGCAAATGAATTTTCGCTATCACAATTATATTATTTTTATTTAGGTCTGGTTTTCAATGATATAAATGGTAAAGAGAAATTCTATTAAGCCAAGTATTGGAGTACCTATCAGTAGGCATCTTATTGAATATGCAATGAAATGAATAAACCATGTTATATACTCTTTGACCCAATTTCGCGCTAAACACAATATCACCACCATGGATCAATATTATTATAATAGTTTATTTCTCTGACAAGTTCCTGTAGGTGCCAGGTAAAATTATAATGGGAGTTGCATGACTTGTTTTCATAACCTATTTCTTAGTAATAATTATATTAATAAATATTATTATTATTTTGCAATGGTACGATTATTACAAATAAATATTTTATAAGACAATTAGCATGTCACGTTATCATAATTTTAATTCAGGAGTTGCTTACTTTATGAAAAAGTATTTACGTATTTAAGTATTTATCTTCGAATAATTAAAATCAATTTATATAATTTCTTTGTTAAAAACTCTATAATTATGTTAAGTATATGGTTTTTGTGTTAATCGAGAACGTGTTGGATCCATGTAATAAATACTTCACTTGCACTTAATGTCATTTTACAAATTGTTTGGTAATTTTATTATTATTAGAGAACTCCTAGAGAACTCCTTTACTAAAGATTAAGAAATATATACAGAAAACGGTAAATATTGTCGGAAAGAATTGGTTTTCTACCTTTTTTTAAGTTTCCGGGTGTGCGGTAAAAGGCAAGCGTCAGAAAACTATTGATATTGAATATATCAAATTCAGCGATGATGTTCGCTACCCATCCTGAATGTTTTAACTTTTATTGGCACGGATATAATAGCTGGCATATTTATTTTATACAGTTGGTATGCTGATAGCTCCGTTTGTGGGATATGCCATCATTCTATTCATTTTACAATTAGCGAAACGTCATCCTTTTTATACCTTTAACATTATAGTTTTTTCCGCGATATTATTCTATTTGTATTACTTATATGAAAAATAAAAATACCTATAAGTAACTGGATTTTCAGTTTACACCTACATAAGTGATGTTTTCTTTATGAACCATTCCAGATTTTCTCAAACGTTGTTTTCTGGAAATGACAACCGCAAGTTATTCAAATACTGACAAAGGAATTTATAATACAGCATTCTGACTATACAAATATTTATAACATCAATCTAACAATTTTATTAATGAGTCTTGATTTCTATGGAATAATAAAATATACAATGTAGATTTTTTTAGATTTGATGCTAAAATATTAAAAATAAACGATTATGGAAATAATAGACGAAATATTGTAATGGAAAGATTTAAGTTAAATCTTAAAGAATCTTAGAAAGTGAATATGAATTAAAGTGATGTTTACTGATTTTTTCTATTATACTCGTAGGTATATATGCTTATCATGTGAAGAATGCATTTGATTTAGGGAAAATTTTATGATAAAGGCGTTGTTATTCATTCTTAAAAAACAAAGAAAGCAAAAGTTATACAGACAACTTTGCTTGATTAATTATTAAAATGCATTACCATATTCTATTACCAGAATCATTATTAAGAGCAAACCTTTCAGTTACTTTCATACAACGTATTATACTTGTAATACACATATACTTCACGATAATCTAAGTTAGGAAACAAAAATAAACGACTTGATCTTTAAAAGCGTTACGCATTTTATTTATTTATTTATTATTTATTTTATTCTTCTTGCACATCATCATTCATATAACAAATTAAATAAAGCAATATACACACGAAAAAATGTGATGATGTGCAGTGGCGAGATTATCACTATATAGTGATTTCTTCCATCTAACCATTTTAATCATGATATTTAACATCTTCAGCGATGAGTTTCGCTGCCGATCCTGAATGTCTTAGTGCGGAGAAGACGATATGCTTGTTTATTTCATGCAATTCATTGGTCTTCTGTGAGTGAAGTTTTGAAGAGTTACCTAGTGCTTAGTTAAACATGTTTCGATTGTGATCGTGGACCAACGTTGAAAAAAAGGATATATTGTGTTATAATGTAAATATTTTATTAATTTATTTTGTATACGTTATAACATTACTAATGTGTTTGGTTATAGAATAATGTCTCTGTGGAAAGCTGTGAACATTAACAGAAGAATACGAGCTACTGAAATGGAATGGGAGCAATGGTCATTAACTAAGGTGAGAGGTTTATGAAAGAATTTAATCTTATATTACACTACATAGGTACTTATTCGTATATTTACTGCTAACCATAATTTTTTAACTGCTGGTACCATTAAAAAAAAAACCCATTAATTTCGGTTCTCCCCTTTTCATCATCCGCCCATCTTCTCAGATTTTCCTATCATTCACGTCATGTTCCCTCATGATCTCCACTTCAGGATTCTAGGGATCCATTTTATCTATGTTATTTTGGGTCCCACATATCTTGAACTTTTTCATTAAGTGAAACATAATTAATTACATTTATTTTCTTATATAAGCTGTAATCAAAAATTTGTCAAAATTCTTAGGGGTGTTTTTGTGGGTAGGTGTATAAAAACTCTTCTTAAATTGGAATTCTTGACATTTGGTGATAGCAATTATTATTTAAACTTTGTATATTAAAAGATAATGTTTAACTTAATAGTTTACAAAAATATACAAACTAAGAATTTTTTGTTGCGTATACTTGCTTGAAATTCAAAAATAAAACATGAATAATCTGCGTGCAAAAGGAAAAGAGTCTACGTTTCAGTAAATCGAGTTTAATACATAAATCACTATATATTAGTCATATGCTTCATGAAAAAAAGAGTGAGTGTTGATATTTTTACATAGACATCTTATTTTAATATAAAATAAACATCATAGGTATTATACATTTATCGATGTTATTTTTACAATTAACCATTCTATGAGATTATATATGTAAATTTAACATATGGATCTACCATATAAAGCTTAGAATAGACAACGTCGGTTCATGGTAGTGCCCCGGACGGGACTTGAACCCGCAATCCCATCTTGTCGCGAGATGTGCTTTGTCCAATCAAGCTACCGGGCGACTTACCAGAAGCTCCGATATTCCCTCTTATAAACCCCAATGACAGCTAAATTTACAATCATATTATACAATATTGTAACGCCGTGCGGATGTTTTGGCTTTCCTGTGCAGAATTGTTTTTCAATTCAATACCTTTTTCCTTTACTATATAGAAATATTCTCTCTTCTGTAGGACAATAATCTAATGTTCCTTTTTATATCAGTTCACAATCAGTATCAGTAATAATTATGAAAATATAAGCTTTTATATGACATAAATAGGTATAAACTAATTATGTTGTAGAAAAGTTGTTTTAGTTTTATTTTCATTTTTATAAAATGCTTCTCATTGATTAATCTAACTATCAATATAATTAATGAAACTCTAAAAGCTTATAAAATATCCTTGTAGAAGATTTAATTATAAACCGATCAATGTTGTTCATCAATCAATCAGCCGACAAATTTGTTAATATCTTCAGGACCTTTTTGACAAAGTCGGTAATCATGTATTATATATAAATAATAATAATAATAGGTATAACAACTTATTTTTTATTGAAAAATCTTAAATAAAAAGCTTTTCTACCCTTAAAATTATTTGTACTAAACGAAATCGTATTCGTAGGCTCATCAACGTTATATTAACTATGCTAGGTTTTATAGCAGTTTATGTCACTTCTGAATTACCGACTAATGACATGGAAATTATATGTTTACAAACAATTATCCACATATTATGTGTGTCGCAAGGTTTTGTTTTCCAACGTTAGGTTTTATATTTTTTATGACAACAGAACGTCGTGTTGTAGGTATGTCAAATAATATTTAGGACACGGTACACAAGCCGCAGGCACGCACCTACTGTTTACTTTTGTTCACAAATAGAGATTAGGTAGGTAGTGCGTTGCGTTCATACCATAGATTTTGCTATAAAGCTGCTTGATTCAGCACGAACTCTGTACAATAAATAATGGTAAATAATGAAATTCAATATCATTTCCTGACACGAACATGCGATTTGTCGAAGAGTCTGAGAAATCAATTTCGATTCACAACATTCCAAAAACCCTAATATTCATGTTACACGTGGTTGACTTCCACGTTTTCTCAAATTCTGAGCTTCTAAAGATGTTTGGGATTTGAGGGGTTTTTCTAACCGGGCAGCACCAGAGAAGAAAAGTAGAGGGACTAAAATAAATATTATATTTTACTACTACTACTACTATACCATCACGGCATATCCCACAAGTGGGGTAGCCAGCAGATCAGCTGCATGTAAGAAACATGTAAACTGTCCTCTTCGTGCCAATATAAAATCAAGACATTCAGGATGGGTGGCAAACCTCATCGCTGAATTTAAGATGTAAAATGTCTTAATTTTTTCGAACACCTGCCTTTTACAGGACACTCGAAAACTTATGCAGAAGAGTGGGAGACCAATTCTTTACCGGGTGCTCCACGGGATATTATTATTACGGGATATTATATATATATATTATATTTTACATATATATTATATTACAAAATAAATATTATATTATTTTACAGTATACTACTAAACTTTTCTCTCACGCCATGAGCCAAGTGGAGTAGCCAGAGGAAACGGAACGCCTTTTGGATCTATGCTATACTTCTTTTCCTTTTTCTACATTAATAAAATTTCTCACTCTATGACGCAACGTTTTGCCAACCATTCTTCTCAGTAATCGCATCACCACTTAATTCAAACTACTTTCATCCTTCTTCAGTCACGTCCATGTTTTGATTGCATACGTAAGTGACGGTACCAGAATGGTATCGCACCAGCATTTTTACTTTGTTCGACACTTGCTGACAATCGGTCGAAGTGCACCGTTCACTCTAGCACCGCCCACTTTGATTCTGTCAATGTCCCCATCGCATCTTTCACCCTTCGTAAACATCTTCCCAAATATACATATTTGCTTATTAGCTCCAAACTTTCATCTCTAACCTTTATTTCGCAAATCATTCTCTCTTTCAAACACTGAATCTTTCGTTTTCTTAACATTCATTTTTAAAACATGCAAACTGCTGCTTTCATAC
Organism: Athripsodes cinereus; assembly: GCA_947579605.1. Classification (NCBI taxonomy): domain Eukaryota; kingdom Metazoa; phylum Arthropoda; class Insecta; order Trichoptera; family Leptoceridae; genus Athripsodes; species Athripsodes cinereus. The sequence continues at coordinate 25,825,945 of OX388305.1, read as the reverse complement.
ACCACACATGCAGCAATCTAACGTAAATTTAGTATTAAATTATTTATTCAGATTTTTCACTCATGTTAGTAAACTGTTTAAAATAAATCATGAAGGAATAATATAGGTACATAAATTATTATTTTTAATTATTGGACGTTATCATCCATTATAAATTGATATTTATCTTACATATCTATCATAATTCATTTCTATGTACATAATAAATAGTAGGTATAAGCCTTTATACAAAACAACAAATATAAATTCAACGAGCAAGGAAAATCCTGAAACGTTGTTCAAACATTGCGAAGCTATAGGAATATGTATTACATAGTTTTGATAGTCTCTGTAAGGGAATACGCACATAAATCCGTGGGAAGGGTCTCCAGAAAATACAGTAGTTGGTATACAGTGGCTTGAACTGAGCGTCTGCATAACGACAGGATGAATGGAAAACCGTACTTTTGGTATTATGCAGTGCCGAAAGTTCAATGTTCTATACTAAGCATTCCTTCCAGACGAACTTCCCCAACGTAGGTTTACCTACCTAATGAATCGTCTAGGTTATGTACGAACACTGAACTTCCGAATACAACTACCTACCTATCTTTGTATATAAGTTAGATGTAATGCATTTAAAAACTTTGTTTAACTGCTCTTTACGTCGTTGTCTCTGCTCAGTACAAGTAGAGTATTGTCTGGAAAATTTTCATATTTAAATATTATTTAAAAGCTGTATCAAAAAATATTATAGAATCACTTTTTTGCAATATAATAATTTCATGTAACAATATTCTGAATTTATCAATATATCTTCAATGAGCGGTATAGAACAATAATTTGTTTTATTTTTGAAAATGCATATTACTACATACACAAAGTACTTACAGAATTTTTCAAAGTTCATAAGATAATGATTTTTTAGAATACATTTTTATCACATATTATTAGAATATTTCTCTTTTATACCTGAGATACACTTATACTTTCGTTTGTTTATTTGTAGGAAAAACTTTGTTATGATGATTATGTGATTTATATTTTAGAGTGTTGCATTTGTCGCATTCTTCATGTTTCTGCTTTGGTCACCACAAGCTATATTGTCTTCTTGGTTATGGACAGGAGGGTGCTGTGACAATACTGGAAGAGTTCCAGTATCACCATCTTCAGTTCTTATTATCTTCGCCTCATTGGGATCTGAGGTAGGTGTAGATTATTACTATTTTTTTATTTTTATTTATTTATTAAGCATAAAAATATAATAACCTTAAACATAATCTTATTACAATATAAAATAATAGTGTTCATGTATTTTACTGTTTTACCCTCCTTATACTTCTTTACTTTATCTATTTCGTTTTAATAATTTGTGGTGGTTCAATTTATAATAACAATTGCTTTGTAATTACAGGCTTCAACGATGGTGCCCTTCTTATGTTTCTTGGCATTGGAGCCTCGTATTCGAACAGCGCTCTTAGGGCGATGTAAAAAGGATTATGGAATAATACGAGGAGTGAACAAGTTCCAAGGGTTCCGGCGCATCAATTGATTTCATATTATTTAATTTGTGCATATTTGTACTTAATTCAAAATATCTAATCGTTTATTTCTTCTTCACTAATATTTTTGGACACGTTGTTTAAATTTTGTTCTTAATACTTCTTCTGTTATAAAGAATAACTTTTTTGTGAACTTAGACTATAAGATCAACTAAATAGATAAGTAGGTACTGTGTCTTGAGTTCAAGGTTCAATAATGAGAATATCTACACGTATATTATTTTAATCATGCAAACTTTCAAAGTAAAAAGTAGAAAAGTGCAGTTGGTATTCGCTTTTAATAAATTCATGCAAAATCTTTTTCATTATAATCTATACAAAATGCTCTGCAAAGATTTAAGTAACTTATTTAAAACTCCATAATGTTTTAACATTCATGTGAAACAAAAAAGTTTTAACATTTGTGAAAAAAAACAAAGGGATGACATTTGTCTGGAAGAAGGGGTGTAAGGTAGCGCGGGCATCCGAGAACCATGTGGCTTATTCACGTGGATCAAATTCTCAAAGACAGTCGTGTGTTGAGTAAGATAATATATCGACGTGCGTGAATGAGAAATTGGATACATGTGTGAATACTTATCCCTCTTGAAATACAGTGTAAGGGTGTTAAACCCTAGTATTATATTACTTTCATTATATACTAGATAATAGTAGTATTTTCATTTTATTTATAATTCTAATTTTCATTGAGTTTGCATGAATAGCACTAATAACACTATTAGATATAATAAAAGCACAAAATTCAATCTTGGTAAAGAGTAATTTTGTATTTTATGTGAAGATTCATATAATTTCGATACTGCACCATTGAATTTAATTTATTTAAATTCATAATGCTTCTCAAAGTATTTGTGCAAAATAATGGTAAATTCAATAACATTTCCATCAGCCATTTGGAAGTAACTAGGAAGTAATGATAATATTTCTGTTTTTTGCTGAAGACCTAAGATTAGATATTGCGGAACTCACCTGAATGTAGTAGCTCTTCCTGTATTCTATTGTTGTGTCGAGAACAAAAGAAATACTTCCGTGCCTAGTTGTTTGCTAAATTTGTGAATTTCTCATAGTACAAATAAAATAGTTCCCATTATAAAATATTGGTGTAAACTCAAACTTTTGTTAAGAAACAAAAAAGTCAGAATGAGTATTTAACGGATGCTAATCAATGCAGTGGTCAGGTAAGTAGAAGACTATTACATTATCTACTAAAACGATTCTTCATTTATGCAATAAATGAAGAAAAATTGCACAAACAGTAAAATTAGCAACCGGGGAAAAAAAGAGCAGCCTGCTAAACCAGTCCGTGAACACATTAAGGGTTTTCCCACCACTTTCCCCTGGATGTTTTAAGAGCTGAGCTCCTATATCATCCAGACTCAACAAAACAAAAGAAAAATTCAAAGGGAGGGCTCAGGATTTGCCTTATGGGCTCCCCCCGACAAAATCCTCCCCTAAACTACAACCCTTAATGTCCCTTGGAGGAGATACTCACTACAAGGCACTACTCACTACTACAATATTCTTACAAACTATGTTCTTACAGTTACGTATTGCTACGTACTAAAATTCTTAACACTAAAGACAACACTTTACAGCTTATTATCTAAGTAGTAGAGTATTCAAGACAATAATAATAAATGCTTACCAATCATACCCACCACTGCCAAACACGAAATTTCTTCCTTACTGAATTTGAAAGAAACAAAGAAAGGGAAATAAACACATTAAACTTCCAAGGCTAGAGTATGAAAGTGGAAGCAAATAAGCAATTGATCAAAAAAAAAAGAAAAAAAATGACAAAACCAAGGGACAGAGTGCTTGAAAAGCCACCTCCAACGACAGGAGTAGGACATGCACAAAACAAGTAAGAGAGTTCAGCGGCTCGGTCACCAAATTATCAGGATGAATCCACTGGTGGCAGTCCAGGTCGACGAAGATCATCCCACTTAAGCTTCCAGGCTTCTACAAAATTTTTGAAGCATTTGAAGTTTGTAGCATTAAGGGTTAATTCTTCAAACCAAACTGGTCTTGGAGTGTCCACACTCAAACCCCGAATCATATCGTCTCTGGCCTCCGACATCAAATTGCAATCCCAAAGAATATGTTCTGCATATTGGGCTCCTCCCCCACAAGGGCACCACGGCTCATTGCATAAATTAAGCTCAAAAAGTTTCCCCTTAAGATCACCATGACCTGAGATTAGCTGTGTAGAGAAGTGTTCAAAGTGAATGAAATGACGTCGCATTCTAGTTCTGAGATCTGGAAAGAACTTATACACAAGTCTGCCCGTCCTCGAGGAATCCCACCTCTGCTGCCAAATATCCATTGTTTTCTCTCGGACCTTAATCATTGCCCTTTCTATCCCAGATCTTCCGGGTTCTGGTCTAAAAACAGCCCCAAAGTATTCAGCTACACCGTCAACTTTCAAACATCTTCTAGCGACACTTTCTCTTACCTCCAAATCTGCCGGTAAAACACCTGCAATCACAGGAAGACCATCACTAGCAGAGGTGCGATATGCTCCAGTCAAACCTATCAACAAAGACCTCTGGCCCCGAAGAAGTGCAAGACTGACTGACCCCACCTCCAATCTGAAAGACCAAACCCTGGCCGCATATGAAATCTGCGGTATATAAGTTGCTCGATATATTGTCAGGAGACACCTAGGATGAAAGCCCCACGTACCCTTGCTGAGGCTTCGCAAGGTTGCAAACAGTTTTCTGCCCTTCTCTGAAATTCCTCTAACATGTTGGATGAAAGAAAACTTTTTATCTAAGACTACACCCAAATATCGAAAATCGTCAACTAACCTGATTGATTTACCTTCCATCTTAAGGGTGGGATTTCGGGTTCTACTTAAGGTTCCCTTCATGAGCATAGCCGCCGTCTTCGCAGCAGAAAAAGAAAGACGATTCAGTCTACCCCATGCCAAGATACATTCAACTGTCGAAGCAAATGTTGTTTCAAGAGCTAATCTTGAGTTTTCTGCTATCATCAGCAGGGCATCATCCGCATATGCAATAAGAGTACATTGAACTGGGAAAGGCAAGGTCAGAAGATCATTAAAGAGCACGTTCCACAGAAAAGGACCCAAAACAGATCCCTGCGGACAACCCATCGTAACCTCTCTCTCCACGCGATGACCTCCATGTGAAATCACTACTTTCCGATCCCTGAAGTAATCAGAAACGATATTAAACAAATTTGAAGGGCATTGTCTCAATTTTAGTTTGTTTAAGATCATAGGCCACCAAGCATTGTCGAATGCGCCGGAGATATCAAGAAACACTCCAAGAACATACTTTTCTGCACGTTCGCTCTTCCACCTAACACATTCCGAAATTGCATGCTCAGTGGAAAAACCTCGACAAAAACCAAATTGCTTAGGGCTTCCAGGTAATATCGATTCATCCAGTCGATTTCGAACAAGAATTTCCAAGACTTTACCAAAAGCAGGCAACAATGTTATTGGTCTATATGATTTAAGGTCTGAAAGGGACTTACCATTACCTTTTGGAATCACTTTTAACAGCCCACACTTCCAAGACCTCGGAAAAATACCAAGATCCAAGCACCTCTGCATAAGACACAGTACGGTCCCCGGGAAAAATTCCCAGACCCTCTTGACAATGACACCAGTAATCCTGTCTATTCCAGGAGCCTTGCGTGGTCCGAGACCGGAAAAACACAGAACACAGAACAAAATGTCTACCGATAGCAGTCGCTGTTCTTATAAAGTTACCCTTTAACAATGTGCTGTGTGGTGAAAAGTGGAACTTAAGCTGTGCAATATTGATTTAAATTATGATGGCGATGATAGGTACATGGTTTGATTAAATGAAATATTTAAAAAAAAAATTTAATTATGTGTAATTACTGTCCTTTGTGTATTAGTGTGATATTTTAATTGAGGTACAGTCTTTTTTTGGATACAAATTAAATTTATTCAGATATCTACACATATACGCATTGACAGCGATATTTTAGGAACATTATGAAATTTTGGTGACGAAGTTCTGATTAAATTTAATGTTGTGATAAATGATGCGATACATTTCAAGAATATTTTCATTACAATAGTTTTCGTAGAAAATTGCGTTCAGCACATGCGCGTATTTTAAAATTCAATCGACACTAGCGACAAATGTTATGTTGCCCATCTGAGATGGTCGTATGTTCGGTATTATGTAGGTATAGTAGTATCAAGATAACAGCGAGAGTCGCTGTTGTATTAGTGAGTTCTAGACGTATACGTATAGGCCCAAAAACAAAAAATGTTATTGTGTGAGTGTATACCGATAGGGGCTGGGTCGTAAACAGAGCCCTTTGTTGTTGACTGGTGTGCAAGTCAGTACGTTGAAAGCTCTCAAAGTGGAAGGCTGTTTCTTAGCGCACGGTGACCACACGTTGTAAATAAATTTATTTTTTTATTTTTTTCGAGATGGAAAATAAAAGTGAACGAAGCAAACCTTTGCATAAACATATCTTTGAAAGCTTCACTAAAATAATATTTTTTGTGCTTGTATCTTATTTATTTATTTATACTTTTTATATGGAAATAAAATGTTTTTCTCTATAAGGTATAAAGAAGTTTTTATTTCATTTTTCAAAGATAAAAAAGGTATATTTTCAGGTAGATATGTCTGGTATATGTTTGTCAAAGGTATAAAATATATATTTTCAGGTAGATGTGGGGTATGTTTTCAAGTATGAATACAATAGGTAAGTAGACATGGGATATGGATATTACTCACACTAATAGGAAATGCTAATGAGTGAACTAAGTGTAAAAGGTAATTCTATATTGTACGTTAATACTAAAAATCTTATATTGGTTAATTACGATGCATTGTCATGGGTTGTGACTCAGAACATAATTACAAAAATATCTATTTAATTCGTAGAAGACATGAGTCACGTGGTCACCCTACCATTTTTGTCACTAATACAACAGCGACTCTCGCTGTTATCTTGATACTACTATACCTATTAATGTTATTATTATGTAGTGTAGCTATTCACAGTAGGTAGAATACAGAATACAGATCACTGATATATTATTTTCTAGTATAGATGGAACGCATTATACGAACTTATTACACTTACATGCTATTTTTTCCCCATTACTTCTTATACATACCTACTGGTTCCTGTTTTGTTAATAAACTGGATTAGCTGTGTACCTGATAAAATACCTTCGTACTACATTTATATGGACGATCTTGTGCGACGAAGCCTCAACAAATTGAAATAATATCATCGATGTTTTGTATTGAGTAGGTACTATGTAAATGTAACAGTTGAAATATTGTGAGTTAACCGCAGGATTGGTTAGATTTAGCTGCTAAAATATTTTTTTACTAAACAAGAATATCGTTTTGAGGTTTGAATATTACGGCACACACTCATTTTGTTTTCGATTTTGCGGCTTGATACATTATTGCATAACTACTACAATTGAAAAAAGCTTGGAGGGTTTTGCATGTATGCAAAATCATATTAGACCATGATACTCAGCAATGAGAAACACAATAAAAAAGAAGGTGGTACTTCTATTTAACCAATGAATGGCCAAGAGTAGACGTATAATTAATGTATAGGTACTTTTAAATATAATTTACCATGCCCAAATGAGTTCCAAAAAAGGCATGTTGAACATTATTGTAATGATTTTTTTAGGTACATTCTTTGTACTTATATCTTACTTATATCTTCATTTGATGGCATAAATTTGAAATACCTTCTACAACTTCTTTACTCTTCATGTTACTCTAATTTATTGTGGATTATACCTACAGTAAAAAGGATTATCAATAAATATACAAGTCATTTTCAATAATAACATTTCTTTTATTCCAGAGGAGTGAAACATACAAAACATTAATAGATACCTATTAACAAATTATATCTATACGGTATCAAAATTATAGCTAAATCATAAACAGAACTTAATTAAAAGTAAATCTTAACTGTTACACTATAATATACCAGAATGAAAGAGTAATGTGTCAAATTATAAATAATAAGTAACAAATACCTACCTACTTAATCGGGTATAGAGAAAAAATAATATTAAGACCATAAAAAGGTAGGTATAACATACTCACGTATTCTAAACACATCATAATTAAAAGCATGGGAAAAATTGAACATAAACAATAATTTTATATTTTTCATAAATGAAAATTAACTAACGTATTTTTTTTTGCTGAAAAGCTTAAAAATAAACTTTCTTATACATTTCTTATATCTTCTTAACCTCTCTTTCGATAGTATTTCATGTCTTTGTTATACGCAAATATTTTTTTTATTACGAAATATGTCACCAATCAAAAATAAATGATGCAAGTTCGGAAACTATTAGTTTTGAAAGCACAAAAAAAAGTAATTTTTTCTAGTGTCATTTTCAATAATCTTATTATTTCATTTTGATAGAGCCTAGTAAAGGCTCTTTTATGTGTCTGCCATGTACAATATTTCTTAACATAATATGTCTTCAAATATGTATAATGAATTAAAAAAAAATGTTTTTTTTTTTATTGCGATTAGGTAAAAATAAAAACATTGTTTAATAAATATTAGTGGAGGAAGTATTTTTAAAAATAAAAATATGCATTTATCAAAACATGAAGACGTATCCATTCCTTAAGAAGCTTAAAATGGATATCAGAATTTAGTTAAAGCTTTTTTGTCTGTCACAAAATGATTACTGAACAGTGTCAATTCAAATCATTAAAAATAAAACACTTACATTTAGTATTTTCATATATATTGATTACAAGCTTACAAGCTTTTAAAATCTACTACTACTACTATACCATCACGGCATATCCCACGAGTGGGGTAGCCAGCAGACCAGCTGCATAAAAAACATGCTAGCTGTCTTCTTCGTGCCAATATAAAATTAAGACATTCAGGATGGGTGGCAAACCTCATCGCCGAATTAAAGATGTAAAATGTATTATTTTTCGATCAACTGCCTTTTACAGGACACTCGAAAACTTATGGAGAAGAGTGGGAGACCAATTCTTTACCGGGTGCTCCACGGGATCGCTTTTAAAATCTTTCTTTTATATTATCCGCTCTCATCAGGATAATAATAATAACGTAAGGCGGCTCACGATCAATAGGCACTACGGAAGTACCAAATATAAGTGTTTTATTTATTACAATTTAACATGAAAATTTAACAAAATTTAACAATTTAACAAAAAAATAAAATAAAATAAAATAAAATTTAACATGAACTTCCACCAAGTACCGTTGATCGACAACATTGTAGATGTTTTATATAGATAGTCATTTCACAAATTTAAAATAAGTCTTGTAGGTACCTATATGACAAAGCGTACCTATATAATATTTTGGATGGAATTGTTATAAATATTTTGGTGATAAGTGTTAATTAAAGACTGACAGATAATTTTCGCGCGTTATAAGTTAAGTTTGTAAAAATAAAAATTAGTTAATTATAATCAATTTTTCAACAAAATAACATTTGACAAGTTATAAAGTATAAATATAAATGTTGTATAATTTCAATTATTATAAAAGGCAAGAAATTATTTGAGTAATTTGATGATACAAATTATTATAAATTTAATGTCAATGGAAAGTGTTTCCTTATTTTTAATGTCACGTCATTATGAATGTACAAAGAAGATTAAGCGTGATTATGTGTGAGATGATTTGGCGCCTTTTGGTCATTTCTTTGTCTCAAGTTTGTTATGTACTTAGGTGGTTTATATTTATTAGGTGCGGAAATGATGGAGATATAATATAGTAAATTATAGTAGATAGGTATATGTCTTCGAGTTGTGATATGAGAAATTCAGTCAAAAAGAGAGTACAAGTATGAAGTAGTAAAAGTAGTCAATAGAAATAATTATTGTGTTTATTGAACAGCAATGTAGAGATTAAGTGTGAATTGTGAATATAAAACTTCAGAAATAGCGCTAGTAATTTCGGAAGCAAGGGTATATAATTTGTTAATTTGATATAGAGTAAAAAATATACAAGTACCTAATGAAAAAAGGGTTTAGGGGTGGTAAATTACACAGATAACTGGCAGCAGTCTATTGCAGATATTTGAAATGCTTGAAGATTTATAAAAGAAAAAATAATAAAGTAAGCGAATGAAAACAAAGTGTTTTATATTAAATTATTCGTTTATTATACGTTAAAAGACACAAAAATTTTAAAAGCAAAAATAACTCATCCTGAATAACGACAAAATCAGTTGATTTAGAAGTTTTCAAAATGATTGTTTTCTTTTATGTTCTCTGAACATGGACAGTTTATTTATTCTTTTTTGTCTCGACAGAACTTTTGTTGTTTGGTGTACGTTACCCTAGGTGCACCACGTGTACATGCATTCTATTATCGTATCCAAAACTATGCACATTATTTATAGCGAATAGCCATCATTAGCCAAGTGGCGTGCGATGGGGAGGTGTATTCAGTTTATTATATTATAATTCGGTCCCATTTGTAATTATCCACATTTCCATAGGAAGGCACGGTATCTTATTAACAGTGATAAGTTTATATGAATAAAAAATATCGATAATATTGTATTTAAATAACATATTCCTACGTAATATTTTATTAAAAAAATAATTGCCTTAAGTTTCTTTTTTAATTTCATTTCATGAACATCTAATGAATGGCACATATTTTAAAGTACACATAACAAGTTTGTAACATATCATGTTATAATTAGAACATTTTATATAAAATTATTAGATATTAAATATAAAACTTGATTACTATACATTCACTACGATGTTTTCAGTCTTTGAACATCAAATACAAATGGAATAGAAGAGTTGCTTTAATATTATTTTAATAATTATATTATACATCACATCATTTTACTTACTTCATTTAAAACGTAATGGTTCATGTTATTAAGTATTAAATATTTATATTAGACATAAAGTTATAGTGGCATTTATCACATTTTTAGGATACTAATTGTTCTTGTTGAAATATAATTGTTTTAATAGCACATACTCGATTCGAATCAGAACTCGTCAAGTAACCCGCGATCGAGCTGATTCGGTATTATTTCTTCTAATATCTCTACTTCTATTAGAATTTCACATAATTTCATCTGCTTCGTACAACTCCGCTCTTCTTTCTCTTCTAAACACCCACCTCTGAACATATGGAATGCAGAATAGCATAATTCCACTAACGGCAATGGTTGCACCTGCTACATGGAATCCTGGACCGTAAGATCCTAGTTCATCATACAGGAAACCTGAAAAAAGGAAACATCGTTTTTCGTACATTTCATATAATTAGGATCAAAGTAAAACTAGAAAAGAAAAAACGATATCACACTAACCATTAATTTTAATAAATATCGATTCTACCAATTTAAAAAAGATAATAGATTTCTTAGTATGTATATACCTGCAAAAGGAGACCCTACAACAGATGCCAAACCTTGGAAAAGTAGCAATATTCCAAAGGCATCTGTTAATCTATCCAGGCCTAGGAGATCTACGAGGATTACTGAAGTTAGGCCGACATAAGCCCCAATAGTGAAACCAAATACAGATGCATATGCTGCAAGTGAATAGAAGTCTGTACAGAGGACACTCATCATAGTACCTGGAACAGAAGTATAATTATATTATAGAATATTATGTATTAAAATGCAAAATTAATAAAACAAGCGTTTTATTCTACTATTGATTTAATTTACGAGAGAGACGTCTTTCATCTTAAAGAGGACATTGTCAACCTCATAAGACGAAAGACGTCTCTCTCGTAAATTAAATCAATAGTAGAATAAAACGCTTGTTTTATTAATTTCGATATGGAATTCTACTACCTAAACACCGACACAGTGAATATATTAAAATGCAATTTTCATATTGCATTGAATCAAGTAAATATCTAATACTTATAATGAAAATATCCCATTATCATTAAATATTCACTCATCGCATACAAGTTTAGGTATTAGGCATGTAATAAGAGCGAAATAACATAGAAAATATTGGACATTGTAGGCAGGTCTACTACTCTATCGCCCAAAGTAATATAATCTGGTATAGGTAGGTATTAAAAGCTAGGGTTGGTTGTTTTTTTTTTACTTATTCTGCTTAAATTTAAAAAATACCACTAAATAAATTTTGGATCCTACGCACCATAGTAATCTACATATAACAATTAAGCTATAAATTTCAAAAACAGAAGAAAATTCCTTTTAGCTTATAAGATTTAAGGATCGAAGTACCACAACTACATTCCGAGATTACACTTATCGTTTAAAGTTTACAGCACCGATAAAATATTTTAGAAAAAATTGAAATCAGTTTGTTTGTTTAAGATGAATAAAGGTAAAGTTATAATTAAATTTTGACTTAATATATACGATCATTATATTAATGTCGCAATAAAACGGAATCTCGAATGATCTAGATAAATTACTCAACATAAATAGAAAACTACCACGATATAAGTATCTAAATTGATTTCTCAAAGTCCACAAGAAAAATACAATTTCGTTCATGTTGGATACCTGTAACTAATGATGCATAAATTCAGGAGTTACAAAAAAGTTGTGATCCTGCTTGGTAAAAAGGCACATTTTCTACTATTTTTTTTATAATTTTATTCCTAGATGGTGAATTTATCAAATAATAAAACTAAGCAGTTATAAACGAATATTTGTTAAAACTTACTGATTCCGCAAATCGTGAGTGCAGAATTGTAAACGAACAATCTGTTTATCCAAGGCTTGTCCGAAAGATATCCTAGAATGATCCTTCCCACGGTGTTGGCAATTCCTATTACACTAAGTAGATAAGATGATTTGTCCTTTGGGATATCTAATACCTCAGCTTGCGCCACAATATAAATGTATGGTATTAAAAAGCCCACACTCGTTAAGAAATTTGATATAATGAATATTATGAATATTGGATCAAGGAACAACTTAAAATCTATTAATGCTGCTATTGTATTACGGAAGTCTTCTGTTGTTGGTATTCCCTTAGGAGGCGCTACTTGGGATCTAACACTATTCCTAGATCCATATCTACCGAATTGATGATGTTCATCGTTGTTTAAACTATTTCGCCTTCTTGTTGACAAATTCATGAGGCTTCCTTGATATAGAACATCAGGTTTATACATAATTCCGCTTTCTACTCGTTTTATTATCAGAGATTGACTCCTTTTCTTGGTTTCATCTAAAGATTGATTTAACATAGGTTGACTTAATGCTAGTCGAGCTGTATCTTGATCACATTTATATTTTTCACCATTTTTAGGTTGTCCGTTTGGTCTACCATTACCATGAACCTGACTTCTTCCCATTTGATCTATACTTTGAGATCTCGGTATAGATTCACCGTTCACTGGTAGGGTTTTCTTTTCTTCAACTTTTTGTATTTCTTTGGAATTATTAGAGTTCAGTAATGTCATTTCTGTTTCAGGTTCTATACTGTTACTAGCTACGACAGTTTCTACTGGTCGGAAAAGTGCACCAAAAACTATACAATTTAAAACTATGCCTCCCATCAATAACATAGCTCCTCTCCATCCATAATAGGAAATAAGAATTTCTGTCAGAGGTGCAAATATAATAGTTCCAACACCTGAACCACAGACAGCTATTCCAGTGGCTAGAGAGCGGTACTTCTCGAAGTAAACCGTTACACATACTATAGCTGGTAAGTAAATAAGTCCAAATCCTAAACCAGCTCCCACTCCTATAGTGATATATAATGTGACAACATTTGGTGCGAAGACACTAACAATAACACACACGGCTGCCAGAGCTGCACCCCACATGGAGACCAACCGACATCCGTACCAGTTGACAAACACACTGGATATGGGACCTGAAAGAAAGAAAAGAAAATAAGCAATTGTCTAATTATAGGTCGTAATAACATATATGTAGGTTGATATAAAAACGGTTAAAGGGATTAAAAACATAATTATGATGTTATATTCTTTTTCGCATATAATTATCAACGTTTTACATTGCTGAACAACGAGCGGCCATGAACGTTAAATGATTAAAATGCCCTTGGCACAGTTCAAGAAGATGCCAACTCTCGTGAGATAAAGTGAAAAGTAATAAAATTCAGTGAAGAGACGACATATAAAAATATTATAATCAACTGGAGTGTCTAATGATTTTAAACATTTATTGACTTCAAATATTTTCAACGTTACTCAAATTAACGGACAGTTAAAAGGACATATAAAATCCAAGTTATGTGATTAATTCATTGTTGAGATTTTTAAAAATTTACTTAGCAATCTTTAAAATATATATGTCTTATATATCTGAGGGCGAAAAGAAAAGAAGATGAGTTGACTTATTCCAAAAGGATGAGATTTGCATATTAGACACAATAATTTTGATTAGACACCATACTTCAATGTAAAACAAAGCTCCTAATTACTGTACCGAATTTTACCACCGCTAGGATTTTATTATGCCTCTCCTGTGAAGCAGTGTTTTTGAATCCCCTTTTTCCTTTCGCACACACAACATATTTCTATATAATGTAGTTTTTCTGATCTGATTTGGGGTTTAATCCTTCTTCAGAAATAATTATTTTGATATCAGTAAAGTTAGATCTTGATCTGCTGATAAATAAACAAATACAATGAAAGCTATATCGTTATTTAGATAATGTTAAATGTATTGGTATACCGAATAAACTTTATCTACCAAAACTAAATGATTGATATGCGACTTGCGCATAGTTTTCGTAACTTGTGTGGATAATCCCTATACTCTTTCATTAAATGCTATATACTTATATGTAGTTGTATGTATACCTACGATGATATGAAAAGTGTGAGAGTTAATTATTAAGTGTTGAATAATTCATTGAAAGAGAATACCTGTGTCTTTCAGCATCTCTCAGAGGACGATATTACTAGAGTATATTTAGTCATTTGACTCTAATTATTTATCCAATCAGATATCTCAATTAGAGAACCATATTTAGAGAATGTAACATTGTGCAAAATGTAATCGAAAGAAGTTAGAAAGGTGTCTCAAAGCTTAGGAATTGGCTCTAGGCTGACTTAAGTGATCACTTTCTCTCTCTTTCTTTTTTCCCTTCCCTCTACATCTTATTTATGTATATTGTGTACTTTTTGTTTATGTGTGAATGTATGTTTGTATTCTGTATCACATAAGTGTTGTTTTGAGTTGTAAGTATGTGTCTCATTTGTATAACTGGTTGGTTGTCAGAAATTGCCTGCAGACAATAAACCCGCCATTTATACCACTTTAAAAAATATGGTTCTCCAGTCGAGATATGTGACTGGTTATATCATCTGCACCCAAATTCGGTTAAATAATAAAAAAAAATAGTAAATACTCTAAACACTAATTATTATGTACCTATATATGCCCTGTCAAGTAATTTTGGAAAGAAACTCATAAAAATATAAAGTGTTCAATTATCCTTAGTAGGTAGGTACATATTAATTTATGTATTATGATACAAAATTCAACATTACAACTCCAAATGTTCTTGTTGTTTGTTAATAAAATTCAAGACAATTGAATAACATCCGAGTATATAGTGTTTGAAAACACCAAACCAGTTATTTGTTAATACTGGAACAAAAGACACAAAATAAACGCTTGTGTATTTAATATTGAGATAAATTTAAGTAGGTATTATGTTTCCGTACTTGTGAACATGGAATAATTATTGCTATTCCGACTATTATGTCTGTCCTAGTGACGACTCATTCGTATATAGAGGTTAGTGTTATTCAAATTTAGTAGGTATATTATTATTTTATGGTTTGTGTCAGAATAAAACTCTTCGCAGCTGTCATTTGTTTTTGGCGCATCCTGGATATGAAATAGTTGTCATTTAAACACTAGGTATGGAACAAAATTCATAAAAAAAATCGTTAAACTATAGACTAAGTGCCCCATGGATTAAAATGTTTCGTGAGTAAGGTGTTGGTTTAATCGATTGGAAAACTCTGGTCTCATACTGATCATGGCTAGTAAGACAATAATATAATTACGTAATCTTTCTAGGAACGGGTAATTTATTAAAAAGTGATGTACATAATAATATAACATTATATTAAATAGTTATGTGTATTTCGTTTCAGTAATGTGATATAAAAGTTGCCTTGTCTGAAACTTGTACATCATAACAATTGACTGTTTGTTTGATTTGGTTTCATAATATTATTACAATCGTTATCAAAAACTAATAATGTAGATTAATACTGCGAACCAATACTGCCTAATGCTAGCTTATCTTTAAGCTCAATAATGCGGATCTATTTTACTCAGTAGGTTCATGATAATATATAACTCATTTAATAATGTACTATAATATATAAATAGGTACCTGTGTTGATATAACGGATAATTATTCTGTAACAGAAGTGTGCTACTAAATGTGCCCGGCTTTGCTATATTGATAAATAATATCATACAAAATAAAAACAGTGCGAATATCTTAAGAAAATTTCTTGGTAAAATGGCGAAAAATATAAACAATGGTAATACCGTGCAAACGAAACTATGTGTCCCTTGCCATTTTTTTTATGAAAGATTGGGCTATATAAAAATTCAAGACACCTTCACATTATTGCTAATATCTCAAATGATAAATAAGGTGCTCGTACATTATTTGATAAATTTGATAAAAGTTAATTGTTATGAGTTTATTTTAATAAAGCACTTTTCAGTTCCCATCATCGGTTTCTAAGCTAAGCTGAACAAAATTTTATTTAATATTATTTGGGTTAGTTGGAAGAAATCGCGCCTCTGCGATAAACTCGCCCTCTGTATATTGATTGTATGATTGTCTTTGTTTGAAATGTATTTTTGTGTGAATTTGCTTGTTATCAATGTACAGTAAAGAATAAATAAATAAATAAAAAAATATAAAAAAGGATTTATTTCCTCATTGATTTGTAATTTAAAAAATCTATATACCTTTTAAAAATTGCTACTGATATTAAACAATATCTAAAATTTTATTTTCTAGAAACACGTTCCATGGATGCAAGTTTTCAAAAATGCCAGTTAACTTTCTATCGCCTTTAAATAGAAGTGGCTACTAAGGATGTACATATAAACAAAAACAAGACATATTAACAAACGAACTAGGTATAATATTTATGCGGGTAGTGTTGGAATAATAATATTATGCAATATAATAATATGATAAGAGAACAGCAGATTTATCCGTAATATTTAAAGGTTATATTAATAAATCTAGTATGATCCTTAAATAACATCATTGCGTAATATTTTCATAACACTGTTCAGTGAATCTTGTATAGATTATATAAATCCGAATTATGTCATGGACGGTCAATGTCATTGTCTCTGTCTCTGTTTCTGTCTTAGAGACAATGTACCCATTTATCTACATAATAATGTATCTAAATGTAAATTTATACTGTCACAATATTTATACTCGTTGTTTAAAGGAAAAGTTTTTACAAAAAGCGGATATGGAACTAAAAATAGAATCGAGATTAATAGATGGTTATAATTAATATAATTATAAATGTTACGAATTTTCACGTTGTTCTTTAATACCCAATTTAGAAAATTCCTAGAATATTAAATTAGGTATTCTTCATAATTACACTCTTAATCAGTGGTTCCCAAAGTTGACTGGGTTCCGACCCATCTAAGAAAAAATTCAAATCTTGGGACTCGCCTTTTAACTTTTTTTCTCCAAACATTGCTCCAACAGCATTTTTTTATTCATGTCTTATACAGTGGTGAATCGTCCATTAGGGCCCACTCAATATTCGCTCACGACCAACTGGTGGGTCGCGATCCATAGTTTGAGAAATACTGCTCTAAACGATTATCTGTGTGGATTTTGTTAGTACATGAAGTTATGCATTAAAAATAATATCGATGCATCTTTCTCAACTGACGGTTACAAGATAAATGATATCCTAAAAAAGTGAAAATGTAACTAAGAATAATAATAAAAAAAATGGTAGGCTAAATATAAGCTTTTGTATCACATTTGATAGAACGTGAATCCAAAATTAGAAAAAATTCGTCTGTAGATACTGAATTTGGAAAACCTTTGAACTTTTCTGTATAAAAAAAATCACCCTTTTTTTAATAAAGCGGGTGAAAGGATATTGTGAATATTTTATGTAAATATAATACAAT
This sequence comes from Athripsodes cinereus, assembly GCA_947579605.1. Lineage (NCBI taxonomy): Eukaryota > Metazoa > Arthropoda > Insecta > Trichoptera > Leptoceridae > Athripsodes > Athripsodes cinereus. The sequence continues at coordinate 25,808,230 of OX388305.1, read as the reverse complement.
GCACTTCCGTTACTTAATTATTTAAATCGCGATCAGTTTCGGGAAACTTTTATCTGACGAGCGACACAATACATTGTGAAATACTCAAAGTTTTCAAAATGTCTCGCAAATGTTGCCTAAGACCTTCTGAAATAAATGATACGGGTGAAAGGAATTTACATTTTTTACACGTGCGAATATCATATCTTGTCGAGCAAAATAATATGTGTACCAATATCACAAACATGACACTAGTTTAAATACAGTGTTTATTTTTTTGTTATATTCGTATTCTTTTTACATAATACCCAATGTCAATGTATTTGTAAAGGACTAAACTCTTTTCTATGTAGATTTAATCCTATGTAAATAACATTTTTGTACCATTATTTAAAAGAAAACACAAGATGAATACTAAAGAAAAGTAAATTTAAGACGAACAAACCCGCACGATAAAAAAAAATTCTATCATTCGAGTAATTCAATATTTTTCCATACTGCATTACAATAATATATAATGTATTTTTTAAATGAAAAGAAATATTAACTTGTGGTAATTGAAGAGATCGTTTGAAATTGGTATATTGGAATAGGGGTTGTTTTATTTTATTTAGAAAGAAAAAAGTCTAGAGTATACCTATTGAATAAAAAATCCAAATAACCTATTGAGAATTTCTCAATTTATGGTTTAGGCGTAGTAGAAATTCATCATAATAAGAAATAAAGAAAACAGAATACAATAGTTTCATGATAATGATCTACGGTGTATTTAACGATAATTGCTACCTTATAATACCGCATAGCAGTTCGTCAGAAAGACTGAACATCGCAGATATAAAATTACTATGTATAAAGTATCGCGTGCCAAACTAAATTTGTCATTTGTACGACTAAAGCTATAATAATATAATTTACAACAACGGAATAGTTTTAACATTATTATGAAAAGAAGGAAACATCGTCCTATTTATTGAGGAAATGTCAATCATTCAATATAATCTACACTATCAATCTGTTTGTACTTTTATTGCTTATTACATCTATAATTTAAGATTTGATATTGTGGTTGGTGGTAACCATGTGTAAATATAATACGTGTGACTTTTTATTTATTGATCGATATCTCTATGGGTACATTCTCTACGCAACCTCTGCTGAACACATAATTATTTCGTTCATCAAGGGTTGGGTTGCAGGGCGCGTCCTATCTTACATTTACGCAGAGGGATGTTTATGAATGCTTCATAAACCTTAGTAGGTTCTATTCTACGTAAATTACTTCCAACATATATAGCAAATACTTTACTTCGCACTATACGAGTATTCCTTCTAAAATAACAACAATGGATATACTAATTCCAAATTTATTAACTTGGTTATGTTTCATCTACACTGTAATGCTACATTCCACAGACCGATATAATGACATACACCTACAGTAAGGTATATTTACTCCAAAAATATAAGCAATATTATAGTAGAAGAAGTTAATAAAGTATATTTGAATACAATTACACATTGACAATGTACGTACTTGCTCCTTATAAAGCAAACGCCAAAAATGTAAGAAAAAGTTCATTATGTATATTAAGAAAAATAACATTGTCAAGATAATAATTATATGAAGATGTTCAATGTGGTACGAGCATAAATTAATTTTAATATAATATGATTGTTCTAATAGTTGGATTCAAAAGTTATGCTGATAAATTAGAATTGACATGAAATACCATAAAATGTTATGCGATGAATTGTGAGATCATAAACATGACGAAGTTTATCATAAAATTAACAAGCATAATATCCTTTTATGAGGTGGTACATCGCAGCACGTATCATTAGTAGTTGAACAAGCTTGAGTTTTATGAAAACAAAGAAGGGAGTTTGTTTTAATGAGATGCTGACTAATGAGGTGGAGTAATTAACGTTAGCAACATTTCGCGTAGTTATTATTCCGATAAATATTCAAATTAGCACAAAATATATAATTTATCTAGAAATTATTTAGAGGAAACAATCTGTGGGAGAGATTTGAATTATTTTTATTCGGTTAAACTATATAGGTTATGGGTAACTGGGTACAATTTAGTATAAATATATTTTCAAAATTTTGTATCAACGTTTATATGAATTTATTACGTGAAAGTTGAATTAACTTAATTGTAAAATACTAACCTGAACACAGCGTGACTCCAGCCAAGATGGAAGCGATCCATGCAGTCTTTCCTTTACCCTCTTTAAAGTAATCCAAAAATTCTACGTAAAATATACCGAAGGAGTATGTAATGCCATCATCTGCAAAGAAAATATGGTGTCAGTAATTTGCGTAAATTGTATTATGTTATTATGAATTTTTACTAGAGATACAACGCCTGCTGATAATTGACGAAATTAAAATCAAATGTTTTTTTCTACCAATCAATAAAATTGAAAATGTCCTAACAAGACAAAATATGTCTCTCTCAACAATAAAACATATACATAGTAGAAGAAAACATTTGTTTTTTAATTTCGTTATGGATTTCTACTACCCAAACACCGACACAGTGAATATGCTGATTATTGTTTGTACTTTTAGTATAGCAAAAAGTACAAAGCAATAATCAGATGGTGACATATCAAATCAATAGCAAAAAAAAGATAAATCTTATTTCCAGAAATAAAACTTGTATAAAGGAGGAGATGAATTAAGAAAAATAAATATAAAAGTGTTTGTTTAGTGTATTTAATCGAAAAGGTTAATTTTCCTCTACATGGTACATCGTGTCCGTTTACGTGTAGAAAATTGAACATAGAGAAAGATAAATTTACTCGGTATCCGTTCATTTTGTTGGTCCGTTAATAAAAGTAAAGAAACAGTTTCATTAGGCAAGATTCCGTGAAACAGAACAGTTAAGTTAAGCTTGCGAGATTTAATAAAATAACACAACGTCTATTCAGAAACTACGTGTAATTCCACACCGGAATAAAGCAATATATTTTATTTTACTTATAATACAACATTATCTTGTCCCTTGCTTCAATAAAAAAAAATCGCATTACATTGCCTATTTCAATAAAATAAAGTTCAAGGAAATGAAAGATTTAATAACCTGCTTAAATAAATCAAAGTGATGGATACATAAGTGATCAGGAATACGGGGTAAAGAGTAATATTAAAATCAAGTGGCGGTACAAATAATTCGGGAAATTTAATCAAATAAAGCAGTTGCGAACATTAAATAATTTAAACTCAATAATTTCACATTTCATATCTCTATCTATATTATCACGACATAAGTGGGGTAGCCAGCGGACCAACTACAAGTAATGATTTCATCGGTGGTCGGTAGTCTGGAGCTGGAGGTAGAGTCTCGACCTCATGCACAAGTGGTGCGCGGTTCGATCCTAGGTGCCGGAAAACTCCCCTTTAGCGGCAAATTCTGAATGAACGTGCAGAAGGTCTTATCCGTGTCGATATAAAATAATATATTCACAATAAGTGGGATGCCTAAAACACAGAATTGCAGATGTTTATTGTCTTATACGTGAGCTTTTACGAACACTCGACTTTTACAGGGCACTAGTAAACTTACAAAAAAGAGATCGGGAAATGTGTGTTAGTTTTGATGTTTTTACTTAGGACTCTAAATATTTAGTTTTAATAAAACATTCATTGTTTGATAAGTTATTGCCAACTGATTTAACAGCTTAAGAAATATTAGCATGTCGCTCTAATATTAGATAGTAGCGAGTTTATATGGTCTCAAATTTAGAAAATCAAACGAGGAAGGCAATTATAAATTTGGAATTTTTAGTGAACGATCATAATTCACTTACAGTATTGTGCAAATTAATGGAATCACCAGCAATTATTAGGGTAAAACCATTTATTGCTTGTAAAAAACTATTTTGACAAAATTATACAAATGCCATTACGCTAATTAATAAGAAATATGTTCCCCTTTGGCTTTAATAACTGCTTTTACTCGTTTTGGCATGGACTCCACTAGTTTTCGACAGTTTTCAGAGACCCTGTCATCTCGATTTCAAACCTGAATTACCGCTTCCATCATCTTTATTTTTATGATGCAGTCGATTTTGCACAGCCTAACTTTGCAAATGGCCCATAGGGTTGAGATCGAGTGAATTACCGAGCCAATCTAGAACGGACATCTTCTTATTCAGGAAATATTTCAACATTTCCTTCAATTTGTGGCAGGCAGAGTCCTGTTGAAGAATTGCTCCTCTTTGAGGTTGACATTTCTCAAGTTCTTTGTTCAAATGTTGTTCCAACATCGATTTGTATTTTTGGCTGTTCATCATACCTTCAATTAGCACCAAAGATCTAGCCCCCATGTATGAAAAACACCCCAAAATTTTTTTTGACTGGATGTTTTACAATTTGGTCAATATGAGCTGAAATAAGTTCTTCGTTTTGAGACCTCCTGAAGTCCTGAAAATTTAGATCGCTGTCCCTGAACTATGAAGTGAGTTTCATCTGTAAGTAAGACCTTTCTCCAGTTTTTGTAGTCCACAACAGCCTCTGTTTCTTCATACAGTCAGTGAAAAGTTGATTTTTTTGTGCTCGAATGACCCTTCTACCAGATTCTAAAAGTCTTCTACGGACATTCGAGTCATGTATTGTTACGCCTGATGCTGCGAAGTCTTGTTGTAGGTCATGACTTGTTTTTCTTGGGTTCCACTTGCTTTTTCGAAGTAAAAAACTATCACCTCTTGGAGTCGTCTTTCTTTTTCTCTCACAGTTGCCCGATTTCTTCACTTCAGCTGATCCCGTGTCCCTTTTACGCTTCAAAATTTTACTTACTGCCCCCTGACTCACGCCACACTCTCTCGCAATGTCTCTTTGTGACATAGACCTATATTCATTCAACGTGACAATGTTTTCACGCATCCTGGGTGTGATATCCATCACGAAAGATATACTGTACAAACTCACCAATTATTGAATACACAGATTTGAATGATAAAATATCAAAAAATAGGTGCAAAATTGACAATTAACTATTTCCAACAATAACCAGAAAGCTAGAAGTCATGATTTAATTGCTTTATCAGCTGTCAAGCGACATTAAAGTGCTGCAATTTGCAAAAAATGCAAAACTTCTTAGTGATTCCATTAATTTGCACAATACTGTATTTCTGGTTCTATACCTACCGCGAAAAAGTAAACAAGAAGAAGTTGAAAATGTTGTAACTACTTGCTGAGATACAATTTAGGCACAATGTTTTACAACTCAAGTAATTTTAATATCAAACATCGTATGTGCTTATCGGTAGCCTGTTGGATCCATGTGTTGCCAATCTATTCCGCCTTCAAGATATAAGCATATTGTTTACTGCGAGTGCGTATTTAGTGCATTTAATGCAAAACCATATTCACCTTTTAATAATGTAATTTTTTTTATTTTTGGCTGATATTTGCCAATATATTTCGAATTATATTTATTACTACTTTTAATATTTTTGTATTTGAGTACCATTAAAATACAAAAATATTTTGTTTTCATGTAATCGACACGTGTAAGTAATCGACTCAAAGCTATTTAATTTATAACCGAAATAAAGTTTTTATGTCCATCGCAATTAAACTAATCTTTCGTTATTGTTTTCAACAATTCATTTACATGTGTATATATACATTCACAATAATTAACAAAATTCAGCAATGTAAATAAATATTTTCAGAAAAAAAAAACACAGTGCGTATGATGTGAATAACCGTCCTACACATTAGAATATAAAAACTCTCTCTTTATTCTAATTTTGTTGACCTTGTGCCAAAAAATAAATATAACATTGTTTTATTTGCATATACAAATTATATCTGCCAAGTTAACATAATATTCATTTTTACAGTGGGTTTCCTATGAGAACATTTTATTTTTAAATTTTGATTATTTAGGTAGGTATAATTCTTCTGCGTAAGTTTTCGAGTGTCCTGTAAAAGGCAGGTGTTCGAAAAAATTAAGACATTTTACATCTTAAATTCAGCGATGAGGTTTGCCACCCATCCTGAATGTCTTGATTTTATATTGGCACGAAGAGGACAGTTTGCATGTTTCTTACATGCAGCTGATCTGCTGGCTACCCCACTTGTGGGATATGCCGTGATGGTATAGTAGTAGTAGTAGTAGTAGTAGGTAGGTATAATTTTTTTTCATGTTAATGTTTTAGGGTTGACTGGAAGACGTTGTTTAGCAACAAGTCTGCCTTTTGGCCTGATTTTGTTAATTGTCACGTTTTTGAAATGTTGAATTTTAGTGTTTATGATTATGGCCAATAAAGATTTATTTATTTATTTATTTTATTTAACACTAAAACAGTATTATTTTATAGAACCGATTACATTAAACATTCGTTTAAAAATAAAAACTATTCGATATATACTTGTCGTAGTTAAAAATAACAATAGATAATTATTAGAGTATTCCATATTAAAATTTACTTAGTTACCGTTTGACTTTTTTTTGAAGGAAAGAATCCCGCAAATATTAAATAAAACTCTATTTTGACTTCCGTTAAATTTCTCTATGTTGAACATTCTGTAACTAACTTCACTTGTCCCCTGCCCCTGGCCTCGGTAGCACCCGTCTGACGCTTTTGCGTTGGGCGGTGGCTGAACCGAAAAGTAATAACTTGTGTTAAAAGTGCTAAACAATAATTGAAACCTGTATCAAAATAAACTGTACATAGTGATAAGTGACTTGATTAATCTTAACTTAGAATTTGTTGTATAATATTAAGTGCTTGTGTAAAATGTAACTGTGTGTCTGTTTGTGTTGAACCGGACAGTAATAATTTGAACCATGAATAAATGTTTTGTTATTTAACTTAACTTCTGTTTTCTTTTGATCTATGAAACCAAACTAAGAACTCTACAATTATCCCTGAACTGAGACTCAAGTTCTTCGACTGAATTAGCTGGACAATGTAAAAAAGGGTGGACTGGAGTCAGAGAAAGTTTTGGAGGGAAGTGTAATGGAAGGTAGTTGTGAATAAATTGAGAACTAGTAAATAAAAGTGGAATAATGCGTCTACATAAATGACGCCTGCAACGTGTGGCCAGATTTGGTTTCATAGTGATAAATTCAGTGTAAAAATAGATACAATTAGTTTTGTTATGTGATAACCTAATTAAAATTTCGACGCATTAGAACATTCAAGATGGCCAACGCAATTGCGTTTTGCAACGTAATTTTCTCGAGCCACGCCCGAAGACACGGCTCAATTCTAAAACGACTCAACTCACACGGTCAACACAGAACACGCAACGTCATGTTTCGTCTCTCCAACAAAAGTTTAAAAATAACAACGGTTACGAAGAATAAGTGAAAGATAAATATCAATTCTAGTTTTAAACGTTTTATAATAATAATAAAATAATTAAATACAGTTTTTTGCAAATAAATAAGTACAATTGTACGTTTGGTACTCAAGTAAAACAATATTAAACAGTGCTAGATGATTTCAAGTTCCTTCGAACAATGACTTCAATGTCTGAATGAAACATAATTCAGACCAAATGTCCAAGAAGCGTTTCTCCAGTTGTTCTGCCTGTGAGGATACCCTGATACAGAGCCAAGCGGTGGATATTTTCAAGAGATGAATGAATGATGAGGCCATGTTCCAGCGTTTTTGATGACCGTAGAGCAGTTCCACTACAGATGTGAATACAACAAATTAATATTCCGATAATTGTTCAACGTTCTTTTTGGTTACGTCATTGAAGGCTAGGTACCAAGGAAGGAAACATCTATTGCGCCTGGAGAATCGTAATGTATTGTTATAGTTCTTTTTCTTTTCTCATCAAGATCCAGTGTGCAATTTGCAGTCTTGCAGAGCAGTAATTGATTGTTGAAATGTCTCAAAATTGTACCAATGTTGTTGTGCCTACCTAGCTATACATAATAATAAGTTTGTATGTGTGGTAGCTTCTGATGGGGAATTTCATTTTGATGATAAATTTTTGTTTTGATTTTATCTTAAAGGTAGATTTGTGTCCTTGGTTGTGAATATTAAATTCGTTAAAAGAATTTTGAAACAATTAGAGTTGTAATGTTGATTCTATAGAGAACTTTTGAATGCAATATCATCTATGGTTTAATGCATAGTGAACTAGTGCTGGGACAAAGAGTTAAATTAATAATTAATTTTTTTTGTGGAAATAATTTTTTGAACTAAGTTGAAATAAAATAATGTTAACCTTTCACAACCTTTTACGAATTTGAAAATGTAAGTACACTTAACCCTTTGTGGACGTTAAGTAACAATTGAAAATAAATGTAAATTTTTGTTTTGTAGCAATTGAATTTTGAACTTGTTGGTTTAACTCTTAGTGAACACGATTGAAATTGTTAACCCTCTGCGAACCGCAGTTGAATTTTTTTTGAAGTCAGGTAATTGAAATACAACTGATTTTTTTTAATTTCAAAATGTCTGAATACTTAATTACGCCCATCCCTCGGGTGGAAAAATCAAACACAAAAACATTGAAGCATGCTTTATCCCAAAGAGGTGTAGAACCTGCGCAGTCACTTAATGATCTACGTGAACAATGTAAGGTATTTAATAACAAAATTTCAAATGTTCCTCAACTTTTAGAAAATACTACCTTGCTGCATGTTACCAATTCTAGTTGTGCTATCGCTGCTGAGGAAAGTGTCCCCAGTTGCGACCGTTCCGTTACTCATCCTCATGTAACACCTCGAGCTTGATCTACTTATGCTCCAGTGAATGTAAACTTTTCATTTCCATGTTAAAGACATTATTAAAGTATAGCTTCAAATTTTTCTCTACATTGCACTTGACTATGCAACAAGTTCGAAAGAGTTGTTTTTTTTTTATTTACGATTGATGTATTAGGTTAAGAAGTTTTAAATCACACTGACCCTGCTTGAGCTGTATGTACTGTAATGACGTCACTGTCAAATGACGTATTGAAATTTCATTGTTTGTGTTGATTAAAAACTTAGAAAATTTGAAAACTTGTAATAATATATAACTTGTCTTGTCGCCATGCCATGAAAATGTATGTACTGTAATGACGTCACTGTCAAAGGACGTATTGAAATTCCATTGTTTTGATAAATAGAAAAAGTAAAATAACTTAGAAATTGGAAAACCTGTAATAGTATATAATGAATCTTGTTACCATATCAGAATAATGTATGTAATCACTACAGCTCAGGTACGTGTAAACTTGTTAATTTTAAGTATGCCTCAGAGGATCTTCGCAATTCAGACTCTGAAGGAATTTTGTAAAAAAAATTTAAAATATGAATTTCGTGGCGCTCAACCTTTTGTATTGTGAATTTCTCTCTTGTTTGTGCCTTTGGGTGAATGAGGTTGCCTTTCCATCTCTTAAGCTAGCCATTTCAACATGCAACTTATTCATTAAGATCTGAACTCCCCCACTGGCTCAGGCAAGGGACAATACTTGTTTAATTTTAAGTTAGGATGTTAAGAAAAACCGGATGCAATTTCGACCCTTCCTTATACGAAAGTATAATATTTAGTCGTTTTCTTTTGTAATTGGTTTCTTACCAATCTCCTACTTATGTGGTAACTGTTGTACGTCTTATGATAGTTGAAGGATGGAAGGTATAAAAGTATGAAGTATGTCAGATTGAGCCATAAATGTTGAAGTATAAAAGTGTGTGAAAGGTTGTCACTAATTGGGATAGTAGATAATAATTGTAACAATTGTATTAAAGGGTCAAGGTTGCATCGGTAAAAGGAAAATTTTGTAGTGTTTAGATTGTTTCAAATTGTCTGGTTCACCAAAATTTTAATGACAAGGTTCTCACTTGGTATGTGAACCTGTTGGTCATTTCGACATTATTACTGTATAGGCATGCGTACCCTATCAGTAATGTTCAAATGTCAAGAATGAATGTTACGGAGTCAGTTGGATGATTCGCACTCTTCCCTGTTCATCTCCGGAGTTATGCTGATTTAGAGGTGTGACTAATCGTCTCACCCTATAGAAAGTCAAGCATAACTCGAATTTAGTTAAGTTTTTTTTTTTAAATTTGTATTTGCTCGTCTGGAACCTCCTGTGGTCGCCAGTCGGAGCTAGCCCGACAAGCCATTGTCATTGTAAGAGATTGAGGACGCTCAAATGTTACGTACAGGTTCGCTTGGAAAAGCTCCGCGCGAAAGGTTGGACACCTGATATATGTCGTCAAGCCTGTGCAAGATGGGTCGAACACCCCATGGAAATAACATGTTTAATTCAATAGGGTATAGATTGCCGCCCTTAGAATAGAGGTAGATCAGGTATAACGGTAATGAGATTGGTAATTCAGGTATAATTGTTGCAAGATTGAAGGTCGGATTGACTACCCCCCTTTATTTTATTGTCAAACTATGTATTCTGAAATTACTTGGGTGTTGGGTTGTTGTTTGAGGGTTATATTGTTGAAATTGTGAAAATAATGTGTAATATTGTAATTGTTGTCTTGAGTTCGTAATGGTGTGCTTGGAGGAATGTCGAGGGTATTGTCTACGATTTCCGTATCTGCGACCTGCCCTGTCGGTACATCTTCTTGGTCCCATTATTGGCTCATGACGTGTACATTCCTGATGAGGATTGTGATAGAAGGTGAAATTAAGTACAAAAACTTTGTAAAAAAAAAAAAAAAAAAGTATTGATATATGTAACTCATGATTGATCATCATTAATTCCTGTAATGTCACTGTGCAACTGTAATTTTCCATTGATGTTTTGATAGTCTCTGTAACTGTAATTTCCACTTTGTAACGTAACAATGAGACTTTTCTTTTTTTTAATTTTTTTTCTTTGTGAAATGACTTGAGATGGAATGTCGTAGTTAAAAATAACAATAGATAATTATTAGAGTATTCCATATTAAAATTTACTTAGTTACCGTTTGACTTTTTTTTGAAGGAAAGAATCCCGCAAATATTAAATAAAACTCTATTTTGACTTCCGTTAAATTTCTCTATGTTGAACATTCTGTAACTAACTTCACTTGTCCCCTGCCCCTGGCCTCGGTAGCACCCGTCTGACGCTTTTGCGTTGGGCGGTGGCTGAACCGAAAAGTAATAACTTGTGTTAAAAGTGCTAAACAATAATTGAAACCTGTATCAAAATAAACTGTACATAGTGATAAGTGACTTGATTAATCTTAACTTAGAATTTGTTGTATAATATTAAGTGCTTGTGTAAAATGTAACTGTGTGTCTGTTTGTGTTGAACCGGACAGTAATAATTTGAACCATGAATAAATGTTTTGTTATTTAACTTAACTTCTGTTTTCTTTTGATCTATGAAACCAAACTAAGAACTCTACAATTATCCCTGAACTGAGACTCAAGTTCTTCGACTGAATTAGCTGGACAATGTAAAAAAGGGTGGACTGGAGTCAGAGAAAGTTTTGGAGGGAAGTGTAATGGAAGGTAGTTGTGAATAAATTGAGAACTAGTAAATAAAAGTGGAATAATGCGTCTACATACTATAATATATATAACTAATAAAATTTATTATTTTAAAATACGATGAAGTAATTAATGTGTTTTTACATCGATTATTTGGGATTCCGAGAATTCAAATTTTACATCGATGTTGCGATAATTACTACTGTTTACATTCACAGAGAATTCCTAAATCTTTTACCCATACTGTCACTATCAAATTTATTATTATGGATTGTGAATGTTATCAATGTGCTAGTCAAAACATAAATATTTTCTGATTTATTATCAGTCACGAGAAAAGAACGTGAAATTATACTTATTAATAATATAATACTCGTACCAACTAATAAAAGTAAATACAATAACAACAACAATAAAATAAACGTTCCGTGGAGTACCTACTCAGCCAAGAATTGATTTTTTTTTTTAAAAAAGATATATCTGGGTTTTGTTATAAACCCAAATACAACCTTATACACCTTTCACAGTAAGCTAAAAGCTTGTGTCGTGAAAGGGGAGTTTGCCGGCACCTGGGATCGAACCGCGGACCCCTTGTTCATGAGGCCGATACTCTACCTCCAGGCTACCGACGAACGATCTACCACTATTTTCCATAAGTTTTTAAGTGTCTTGTAAAAGGCAGTTGTTTGAATAATAAAGACGATTTATATCTTAAATTATATTTAACGATGAGGTTTGCCACATATTCTGAATGTCGAAAATTATTTTTGGCATGGAGAAGATAGCTTGCATATTTTTTACATTTTTTTTTTTTATTTATTATTATAATAATATATTACAAATTACAATACATACATATAAATAATCTAGATATTTCAATTATTACCATCATGAACACTTACAGTCTCACTAGGATCTTTGATCCTGTGTGTATTACATGTAACTGGTCTTTTGGCAACTCCACTTGTGGGATATGCTGTCATGGCGTAGTAGTAAAATGAAAAAATATTATTTATTGTACGATTTGGGAGTGCTAATATCAGGTTTATTATTTCCTTAAGGTAATTATGGTATACCTACAGGCAATATATTTTATTTCCAGGCCTTAAGGTAATGTGGTATACCTACAGGCAATCCATCAAGTGTAAGAAACTAAGTGCAATTAAGTGGTTGTCATTTTATGAGTCAAACTTATGTATGCATTGATAATATAATTTATACACATTGTGTATACTCGTTCTAAAATATCACATTTGTAGACACAATGATATCGTAAATCGAGAGATGTACCCACTTACAATACAGTCGCCAATTCTTTAGTGTAGTTAGAGAAACTTATTTTTAATTATTTAAAAAGAAATGTAGGAAATCCATAGTGATAGCTAGAATAGACAATTAATACCAATCTGATGTAACCCACAGTTATAATTTGTATTTATACAATAACCTACACTCATAATTATAGCAAGGTTACTATAATATGATAAGGAAATGGAGAATCATGTCGTGTCATATTTTATCAATTATTTATCTACCCAATCTATAGTAGTATCTCACTTAAGCTGGGTATTGCCCAAAATTGTTAAATGAAAACGATAAAGTTGTGAAATATAAAACTTCAAATTCCTATACCAAGTTGAAAGTTCAACATACTCGAAGGTAAGGGAACGGCATAAAATTGGTTTCTCACTATTTTCCGTAGGTTTTCGAAAGTACTGTAAAAGGTACTTCATATAAAAAATAAAGGGTATACGTTTATATTTAAGCCATTCGATTGTGTAGAGTCTATTCTATTCTATCTTTAAAGGCCATCCACTCGTTTACGAGTGATCAGGTTGTGTAGAGTCAGAGAGAGAGAGAGAGAGAGGTGAAAAGACATGTTGTTGGAAAAGTCTTTAACAACATCTACGAAATGTTACATGGGACTGTTAACCCTATTTGGCATTGACCAATTTATTTACTTATTATTATTTTTTATATAGGTATGTACATCGATGTGAAGTAATTTTGGACTTTTTACACTCGAAATAACTTCGATACAACGAACTTTTATACTTAGTGATTCCAAGTGCCAAAACAATGGCCCACGGATGACAAAATAGAATAAAATTCATTTTACATCTTTAATTCAGCGATGAGGTTTGCCACCCATCCTAAAAGTCTATATTTTTGTTGGCACGGAGAGGAAAGCTTATATGTTTATTGCACATGTCTGTTCTATTGGATACCCCACTTGTGGGATATGCTGTAATATTAATATAGTATTAGTTGTATAGATGTGTTAGTTGTAGTTAGTATGCAAAAGTGTTAACATATGCCGTGTTTATAAATAACTATTTCAAAGTGCAAATAGTAACCAAAATAGATTCAAGATTAGTTCTGTACCTGAGAGCCATTAAGACTTAAGTGCATTTTTGACAAAAATGCCAAAGTTACGAAAAAAGCGAAAATAACACATTAGTAGTGAGTCTTAGGTACATAAATGCTTAGGGTCTATACTATAGGGTCTATGTAATAAGCTGTGTATACTATATACAGCTTATTACTAGTAAAATGTTGAGATTTTTTCGATTAAAAAATTGAATTTGAAAATGGCATTTTAGCACTTAAGTCTAAATGGCTCTCAGGTACAGAGTTCATAAAAGTGAATCTCTGTATTTCATGTTGTCACAAAGTCTGAAGCACGTTTATATATCTTATCTCTTTCATATAACATATTATGTTTATTTATATCTTACACATTTTATTTTAATATGTAAACAAAGAGTTGCTTGTATATTACTCATGATGCGTTTTTAGTTCTGAACTCTACGGTAGAAATGTATGTAAACTTCCGAGTATGTCAATGAAATTTTGCTTAGAAGTTTAATATTGTTGAATGAAACAATATTTTTTGTCTATACCGTCACAGTGCAAGGAAGCCAATGAACTAACTGCATGAAGCACACATATCGATCATCCTCTTCATTTGATGAAAAAGATATTTGAGACGGACCTCATCGCTGAATTTAATTTAATATTTTTTTAATTACAATTATGTATCGATTTGCAGTAACATCGTGGTAGTTTTTAAACATTTCGATACCTTAATTCGCAGATTGGGTAACTCCAAAATAGCTACTTTACAGGGCGGACAAAAAACTAAATATTTTTGTTATGCATATTATTATTGTTATTTTCCGTATTCTAAAATATCTACATGATGTAGATACATGTTCGTAACAAAATGACCATGACATTATTATGTTTATAATGGTTTTGTAGGCTTTTTTTGGAGTTACCCAATTTTCTGTGATAGATTTTGTAAAATAAATGCTATAATTGATGGAGTTACCCAATTTGCCTATAAGTATTGTATACTGTTTGGTCTCACAATAATGTTATTTTTAAAGTGTTTTATATGAAAATAAAATTAAATTGAAGTAATATATATAGGATAAATATTTCAACATCATCATCATCATCATCAACGCTCCTCTCGGGAGGACAGGGCAGAAACCAGCCTCCTCCATTCAGAGCGACTCTGCGCCGATTGCGTCACCTCTTTCTACGATATTTCCTGCGCTCTGCTGTTGTCGTTATAAGAACGGTGTATTGTGAAAGAGGGAAATCACGGGCTGGCGAATCCTTGCGGATGGAAGACCGGTGCTCTTTTTGGCCAATTAGCATTTTCAGGATATTACCTAGCCTGGAACATCGTCTATCCTGTATCACGGAGTTGAACATAGTTGAACAAAAAAGTTGCACCTTTAGAGATATACTCGTTGATAGCTAGACAAAAATAATGAAGAGTGACAAAATGTGAAAATTATTATTCGTGTGGAGCATTATTTTAGAAATCCTGGTAGTCCTGAGTCCATTTTCGTGAAGATATTTTCAGTCTCGTTTAAATTATTTAAGCAGACAATATTTTTTGGGCCAAGGCTTTTCTTCCTTTGAGGCAATTTATTTATTTATTCATTCATTCTTTACTGTACATTAATCACAATATATACAATTTTATAAAAAAAATGCATTCAAATAAGGTGTGATCCATATGCAGAGGTAGGTTGCCCAATAAGAGACTTTTACGACTTGTATTATGAGATAGCTGAAGTCCAGTATCCGATCAAAGTGTCTTGCCTCTTGCACACTGATACCCTCTCTGTATATCTCAAGATTTTAAAATCCGCCAAAAGAAATTTGTACTTGGCACAAATCGTCCCACAAGGGACGGGTTGCCGTAATCTTATAAATAATAATAATAATATACAGAGGGCGAGTTTATCACACCTCCTTTTGATTTTTTAAATTTAAATTTTAAATTTTTATTACTCCATGATTCATCCTTTTTCCAAGAGAAGTCTCAAAGTTTTCATCAGAATCTAAATGTTCTGAATATGGGACTAACTAGATGTTGACTCTTATGCTGCCCTTCTCTGTTGCAGTATTATAATCAATAGCATAAGCCTGTGCATCTAACAATATCCCTTGTGTCGCATTATTATCTAAATTATTATCATCAGTAGGTATTTATATTTTGGATTTCTGCAAGATTACCACTATCAAGTAATATGATGGACCAACTCCATTATAAAAACTCGAATTGTCTTTGATAAATTTGTTTCACTCATACGATTTTCTTCACTCCTTCAATTTTCAGTTACCTACCAATTTAACCATAGTCTTTAGTCTGCTATTCATCTATAAAATGATAAGCAAACATTTCACTTTTGCCTGACGATGAGAGCGGCTTGTTGCGGCTTGCTTGCCGGCTTGCAAAATAAATAATGTTAATAGTGGAATAACTATATATCGTGTTTCATTTTAAAAATTATTAATATGAACTTCCACCAAGAACCGTGGGTCGAGAAATATAACTTATGATAAGTAGGTAATGTATGTAGATACACGTTCAGTTCTTCGGATTTTGAGCTTATTTAAAAATAATCATGATTCAACAAATCCTTATATATCAAAAAATAATGTATTAAAACCTAGATTTTTTATTTGACTAAAAAATAATAACATAATATATTGTGTTAAAAAACAATAAAATATTAGTAAATCAGCTTCAAAATTTGTGCGCAAACATATCCAGTAATAATTAAATTCCACGTAGTAAATCATGCAAAAGTTGCATTATTTAAAATGTGAGTTCCTTACATATAAACTACATCACATAAGGAGCAAATGATAAAAAAAAAACTTTAAAAAATTGAAGAAAATAAAGCTGATATTTATGGTTACAGTTATCTAACATTTTTTTACAGGATAAGATATCCAAAACCACTTTTTTGTAAAATATTCCTAATACACAACCTATCTCTTGCAAGTCTCCATACAGAATGGTGGAGTTACCCAATTTGCAGTGTTGTGAATACTAACATTGGAGTTACCCAATTTTCTTGAGGTGTTTTTAGGGCATTTGTAATAACGTTGGATTCTTCAAATTTACCTAGCATGTGTGTTGGAATACAGTCAACATTATGGCATCATTAAGTCATTTTGTCAAAAAATGGAGTTACCCAATCTGCGAATTAAGGTATCGATTTGGAATACATATTAAATTATGCTAATGTCTACTACCATTATTTTATATGTAGTTTTATAATGTGCTAATAGTACTGTTTTATATTACTCCAAACACTCATCATAAGAATTGAAAATGCTAAAAATTAGGAAATAAGCTGTCAAATGATAAGGAAGATCTATTGCTTGGAAGTGAGAAAGCATGAAGTACAACTTCAAACAATAGAGGTTGGTTGGCGTAACTTATCAATGAATTGAAGACATTAAACGTCTTAAACGTGATGTTTTACGAATAACTGCTTCTTACAGGACGCTGAAAGACTGACATAAAAATAGGAGATCTAAATTTTCTCCATGGAACGTTAAGTAAAAATAAGGCATTATAAAATCACTACTTGTAAGAACTCGTCATCTTCTTCTTCTTCTTAATCTTTCATTAGACCCAGAGGTCTGTTTATGCAGGAGGGTCCTCTTGCGATGTGGAGGCCCAGCTGTCCTTCCATCGTTTAGGGGGTCTTCCTGGTAGGCGTCGTCCATCAGGTAGTCCACGTAGAACAATATTTGGTATTCTGGTGTTATCCATCCTCTGGACGTGTTCATACCAAAATCTTCGGCGTTGTCTTCCCCATCTAACAACATCCTGGACCTCACATATCTCCCGGATTATGGTATTCTCGTCATAAGAATTAAAAATTGTTAGTATTTATTCAATTATAGCATCTTAAAACAACAAGAGAGATAATGTGATAAAGTAGTACCTATAAATATTATTATAAATTACTGTAATTAGTAATACAAACTTTGTCTTGATTAATTTATCGTCACATATTTTTTTAAAACAAATAAATTGTGTAACCTAATGTAGATAATGAAGTATTTTTTTTGAAAAACAACATCTTGACGAGAAAAATTGCTAAATTATGATAAATGTCCAACAAATTGTTATAATCCTTCAAAAACTTACAATTTTTTAAGTTTTTATAAAACATACTCGTTTTTACACATCAAACTTTCCATTACATTAAAAATTAAACAAATATTACTAAAAAAATATTATGTTCAACAAGATTTAAATAGCCAGCAATTTGATTCTTAACAATGTGTCAAAGAACAAATACTCAAATTTCTCGTTTGCTAATATGTATCATTATTTGAACTAAAGATTTAGTTTATTTGTTGAGATTTGACACACGTTCTTACAAAGCTTTTTCTAATATTTCAAATATGTATACCTATCTACTACAGAAAAATGTTTTTTAAAAGTCCGTTTACAACAAATGAATACGTATATTAAAAAAAAAACTCCTACTTTGATGTTAAAATATTACATCCATAATCATGATTTTGGCGGCTGGTGTGGCGTGGAGGAAAAGTTCTTGCCTTTGAGTCACGAGGTCCCGGGTTCGATTCCCGGTCAGTCCAAGATGAAAAAAGTTCTTATTTTAAGTTCCAAGTCTAGGTGTTACACGTATATGTGTTAAGTGCATTGTATATATGTGTATCGTAGCGTTAGTATCCATATTACAATTTTCATATGGGATTATCTTGATATGTGTGAATTGTCTAAACGTACATGTTACGCTGTGATGTAGGTAATCTAGTATGTTGGAATATTTGCTATAATTAATTTATTTCTTTCTTCAAACACTGTCTGTTTATGAAAGAACCTATGTCTACTCATGAATACTTATGAGTTCATGACCGTTACCTATGTCTACATCTACAAAATGTTCATTGTGTCAACGATTTGCGTAAATATTTCCGATATCAATCAATGCAGTACATTATCTTATTGATTTTCAATGAATTGAATCAACTAACTCTTAGCTTAACATTGTATACAATGTAAAAAAGCCAATCAATTGAAAACGTAATATAGAAATGTCCTAGAATTGATAAATTTAACGGTGTCCTTGAGAGGCTTTGACATGTAAACAGCACTTAAATATTGTGAAGGAAATAAATAATACCTCCTACGAATCGGTGTATTTAGTATAGGGAAACAATTTCAATACAACGTCGATTGGTTAAATCATTGCACAAGAATTTGAACTTTTAGATCTATAGCTCTCTCTCTCTCTCTCTCTCTCTAACGTGCTTTGGAAGTACATAAGTGTATCTAATAAAATATGTGACATTATAGTTTGGGTATTACGGTAGAAAAATAGTATATGGGTATTTTATCATGAGTCATAATAAAACTAATATAATAAACCTTTATAATATTATTATGTCAATAGGTAATGATCCCGACAAAAGGAGAAATAAAAAAGCAGTGATAGGTGATGGGTCATAATAACTCAAAGGTAATTGATAGATAATATGTGCTCGTGCTCTTGCTCTTGAACATAACATTATGTTTGGAAGAATTACTTTCATCGAAGCATTAGGTAAGAAGTAAGATAGAAGAAGGTAGATCGACATAATGTAAGTATGAACTGTCTTCAAAATACATATAATGCCTTGGATTGTACCTATACTAAAGTTTTTTATTAAGACGGATGTCGGGAGTATTCCTAGCCTCCAGTCTTTGTAATAGAATAGGTTTAATACCTCCTTATTTCAAGTAATCTGCTACCCCTGTAACATGCAGGTACCTATATTTGTGTATTATAACACATCGAAGATATTTAACATAATCGAACCAGTAGTGATTATGTATTGTACCCATCTTATATTTTTATTTTCATTACATACAGCCAGTGTGCTGATTACTTCTCATGTGGAATATACCGCTGTATATCCTCAATAGAAAGTTTGCTTAAAGCGAATGTGAATTTGTTCTCCCTTTGGCTATATATTATTATATAATACCTTTACAGTAATAAACGATCACATGTACCTATATTTAAGTATGTAATAAAGGGAAATATCAGTTATGTAAATAAAACATAGGTTATTACATTCAATATTAAATCAAACATTTAACTTTATTATATTTTCAAGCGTAACATAGTGGAAATTCATATTAAAGATTAACAACAAAAACTGTTTGTATCGTATAATTTAGTACACGGTGTTAGGTGGTATAAAGTAGATTACACGGTGTTTGTTGTTAGTATCAATCTTTAAAATATTCAAGGTTTTAGTGATGTCATAAAATGTAGGTACAGATGTTAAAACATGATGAATCATTTTGAATAATAAATATGTTTATCATTTTCCTGTAAGTAATGTTAGCATAGGTATTGGCGAGTGAGGATATGAATGACTTATGTATCGGTAATGAGTTCTTTAGTAATTTTAATTACTTCCCTCTGCCAAACCGCATGTGCCAAATATTTCTTCATTCTCATATGCTAAGTACAACACTGAAAACATTTCAACGTGTATACCGACTAAAAACATAGTTTAATAATTTCTGATTTTCATTACATTATTTGGATTGAATGTGTCTTTTTCATACTTCTGATTCCGTAGTAATGATTTGAAAGCATTGAGGTTACACATTTAGTGAACCTGTACACTGAGTGAAAGAGAAATATTTTTCCTGTAGCTTAGAGGTAAAAACTGAAGCTGAAAAATGAATATGAAAAAAAAAACTACGACCTTTTTGAATACTTAAGTATTCTCAGCTTTGAACACAAAGTTGTAATATTTATGTAGAACAGAAAAACATTGTTTTGGTTTTCTAAACCATTTGAGAATCATCTTCAAATATATTTGCATATTAAAGCATGTTTTCCGAACAAGATTCTGTAGTTTATTTTTTGTAAATGTGTCGAAATAAACTTTGTGTGATCGCATATCCTCGAACGTGAGCGTTATTAAAGAATTACTTGAAGTTCAGAGGCCTGAGTCAATAACACATTTTCACGTTACGTTTTCATTCCGTTAGCGTTCAAATTTAGACGATGTTGCGACAAAGTGTTAATTTTCGTAACTATTGTGTATCTTAGCAACGAAATTGACACTTGCTTGCAACTTCGTCTATACTCGAACGTTAACGGAACGAAAACGTAACGTGAAAATGTGTTATTGACTCAGGCCTCAGTAGTAGCGTAGTAGTTATTGTCTTGAAACTTTTTTTTGGCTTTTATTACCTATTATAGAGAAAAATATAAAAACTCTTTACATTTTTTTCACAATTCTGTTAAATTGTTGATAGTAAATAAGATTATGTTTATTTATTTATTTATATTTATTTATTTATTATTCCAAATAGAGCATACAAAATTAACATAAAAAAACAATATAATGGAATATATTGCCCCACTAGATAAAAATCTGTTCTGGGGCAATACTAGAAAAAAAATACAAATATCAAAATACAATTTTTCAAATATGACTAAGAATACAATTCTTTCATGTAAACTTGAATAAGAGTTAAAATAATTCAAAATACATAATAAAATAGCATGTCATACGTCAAGTCATTTAGTATGTGCAAATAAGATTAATGTAAGAGTAAGTCAGTTATTGTATTACATATGTTCGTCAGATCTCTCTCAGACTCCCTTCTTCCCCTGTCCATGAACCATTTCGTCACCAATTTGTTTAAGTTTTTCCCACTTGGGGAAATAAATTTAGTAATATTTGGGATTATTCGATTATACATTCGAGTATCCATGTACATTCTTAATTCATGAAAGTTTTCATAAAGGGCATAAATTTTAAAATCTATATAAACATAATATCAACGTACTTATGATTTATTGGATTTTTAAACTATGGATTGAAATATTTTAGAGCTAAATAAAGATACAACAGATATACATACATAGTACAACAAATTCCACAGATATTGTATTAGAATAATGAAAGGATGATAATTTAGACGGGAGCTGGTAGACAGTAGACACCCATTGAATTTCTATTTAAGACAATAAAATTCCATCAAATCTCATCTCCATGGTAACGCCAAGTTATCAAAGACGACAACAAATAATACCCACTTGGCAAATATCAAATATTAGGTAGATACAATAATGACATTTGAAATTGGATTTAAACAATTTTGAGCGGGTGTAGGTGAACGTTAATATTTCAGCTTGTTCTTGAAATTAAAGTTAGAATTAAATATTGATCTACGTTTCATAACTTTTCCTTTCATGTTGTCATAAATAATGAATCAGATGTGGGTACACAGAATAAATCTACTAAAACCTAGTGCAAGTAATATAAGCGGCCGACGCTTGAGTGAATGGTGTATTTCGACTAGAAATGTGTCGAACATGGCTAAAATGCTGGTGCATAATAATACCGTTCTGGTGCCATCACTTACGTATGCATGGACGTGGTTGAAGAAGGATGAAAGAGGAATAAATGAAGAATGGTTGGTAAAATGTTGCGTGATAGAGTGAAGAATAGTGGATACAAGAAGGAAAAATGAACGGATATAAGAATAGCATTGTGTACAGAATGCGCGATCATAAGTGTTGTTGGTTAGGACATGTTGTACGAATGAACGAGGAAAAAATAAAAAGTGGATGTAATTGTCTGACAGAAGGGGTGTAAAGATGCGCCGGTGTCTGAGAGCTACATGATTTGATCACGTTGATCAAATTCTCAAGCATAACCGTGTGTTGAGAGAGAATCATCAAGCCGCTTCACTTGCGGGGTGGGCAGAAATGATCGAGAGCCACTTTTTTCTATCCTTGCATTCATCTTTCGCTTTGTAATACAATTCCTTATGTATGCTCTCAATGTGCTCAACATGTGACCGTTCTCAGATGTCCACGTCTCCATGCACTATTCTTCTTAGTCACATATATCTTCTTGGTCATTTCAAAAGCTAACAGCTTTAAATAAAAATATTTCAGAGAAAAATGATCGGCTTATAGCTGATATTATTGGAAAAGAAATTAATAAAAACAGTATATTATTAAAATAAATGAAAGAATAATTTCTACATTATTGACCAGAAAATCAATTTGTGTTGTTGATAATGATTAATATACAAATATTCAACGAAATTACTCATATTTATTAAAACAAATCAAATGGTGGATAATTTCAACTTCATTATTTTGTGTATAAAGTACCTACTTAGTACGTTAAAAATAAAATTGGTCTTGAAAATAAGTTTCGTTTCCGTGAAATCTATTTAATTTAAATTTTTTACGAATTTTCTCCATCTAAAGTGGTATCTTCTGTACCTATCATACATTTAATAATATTGGATTAAAATTTAAAAGAATATAATCTCAAGACAAAGACATGAGATACGTTAGAGCAGAACAAAGAAACATTGGTACAGTAACCTCTCTAGCATCATTCATTTTCCTTTGTGAACAATCAGTTTATAACGTCCATCCGGAAATAAAATTATAATTATGTAGGTACTAAGTAGGTACTTGAATAAAATTTCTTCTTGAAGCACTTGGAAAATAATAAGTGTTCCTCTCTTTTCCCTAAGTTTTCCAGTGTCCTGTGAAAACCAGGTGTTTGTAAAATTAAATATATTTTACATTTTAAATTCAGCGATGAGGGAAACAACCCTGCAATCCATCCTGGATGTATAAATTTTATTTTTGGCATGGAGAGGATAGCATGCATGTTTATTGCATACAGCCGGTCTACTGGCTACCCCCCCTTATGGAATATACCGTATATAGTAATGTGCTAAAAATAGCTAAATAGATATACTACAAAACTTATAATTGCTTTTCAACAAAACAAATACGCCATAAACGCAGGTGGGAGTTATTTATTTCTTGTAAAAATGTTTTAGAAATATATTTCGGATCAAGGTAATTAGAGAAGTAAGTATAATATAATAATAGGTATAAAACGTATTTTAATATATCGTCATTATTTACAAGAAAATGCTTCCCCTTTTCTTGTATAAGTTGAATTAATTCTATTCTTTACAACAATGTAGAGTCGTTTGAGAATAATTAAATAAAGTGCTAGAATCACAGAGATATTAAATAAATAAAAATCTATTTTGTCCCCAGATAATGCAAATTTACAAGAGTTAAAGAAGCGTAAATAATATCATTTTTATTTTGTCAATCATCGTTATGTTGGTGGTATCGTGAGCCGGCTTTCAAATGCTTCCGCTCTCATTATAGTTTTATGCTAGCCTAAAAAGCAGGTCAAGGTTCGGAAGGTTTCACATCTGCGTGGGGAGAAATACCACCTTCTTCAATTGATATTGAAGGGGAAAATTGAGGGACGCCGAAGACCCGGTAGGAGACAGATGTCCTGGCTGCGAAATATAAGGGAGTGGACCGGCATCCGAAGTGTGGAGGAGCTGTTCCGAGCGGCGCAGGACAGGGTTAAGTTCGCCGAGGTGATCGCCAACGTTGGGGGGACCCGACAGGGACTTAAAGAAGAAGAAGAAAAAGCAGGTATTCGTGAAAAATCACGTTTTAAGACATTTAATATCTTTAGATCAAGGTTAACTCATGAGATAAAACACGCATTCTGAATGTTTTAACTTTTATTGGCACGAAAAGGATGACTTGCGTTTTTATTATAACACATTTTTTACTAAATTTCAGGAAGACAAGGAGTATTAAAAGTCTGCCATCGATTTTAAAGACGAAATAAGGTAGGTCCTTTTATAAAAATAGATGTCTTCCAGATAGATTTTTATGAATCAAATATGACAGGTACTAAAGACTAAAAGTTGACCGCTTTTGATAATACCGTTAATTAATAACGATAATGGATTGATTAGTTAACTCATAGTTTTGAATAATATCCATTACATACATTTAGTTCACTTGGTATGCAACTTGTGAGAGAAGTCATGAAAGGTAAAGATATACG
Source organism: Athripsodes cinereus (assembly GCA_947579605.1). Lineage (NCBI taxonomy): Eukaryota > Metazoa > Arthropoda > Insecta > Trichoptera > Leptoceridae > Athripsodes > Athripsodes cinereus. Next base: position 25,783,618 of record OX388305.1, on the reverse strand, counting down.
AGTATGTATTATCTTGCATGAATAAATTATATTAAAATCATAATACAATTAAGCATCGAATGCCATTGATTTCATTTGCAAGGCAAACAATGTGTTATAAGAGTATTGCAATTATTTCTATGATAAAACAAATTAATATCTTTACTACTATTATTCTTCTTACACGTGTTATGACGATATTATAATTTATGTACGAAATAATAATAATAATTTAAATGAATCCATGACACCACGTGTAGGTTAGTACAGCTGATGTTAAAGATTTATATATGCATACGTATTATTACGTGATATTATAATCAATATTATCGAATATTAATCAACTGTACCAGTCCGACAACATTTCCTTCTACATATATGTTTTTTATTTTATTTTATAGTATTTAAAAATAAATCAACATAATCGATAATTTAGCAAGATCTCAAAACATCCATACGAAGAGCGACCCATTAGCACAGAGCTATATGTATGGGTTATAGCTCTGCATCGTAGTTATTAATGTAATCAATTGCCATTAGCATCATTTGTTGGACTCGTCTATACCCTGGGCAAATTTACTTAGAGTGCACTCTTTCACAATGTGGATTATTGTTTCAATCTGACCACAAAAAATGTCATACGCGTACCTATCGAGTGTTCTCTCTTGCCCTACGAATGGAAAAGATTTTGACATCTGTCGAGGCAGACTTCAAATGAAGTTGGCAGATGATATTATTTTCAAATGGTGGGATAACAGTGGATTCATGTTATTCGAGATTTATACTATGTAGGTAAAAACGGATAAGTTTTGAAGAAGCCTATATTCCTAGTAGTGGAGGTATAACAACTACGTGATGACATATTTCCCATTCAAAATTGACAGTCAGACTAAAATATTGATGTTTTCTGATAACGAGAATCCCGACGGATGGGATGATCTTCTTTCATAATAGATTGCTTCAGTAACAGTGATATGAGAGCATTAGAAATGTCGACGGCAGAGGTGGTTAAATTAGATAAAAATAATAACTAGACAACTAACTTATTTATGATGCGCCGTTTTGTGAAAAAACGTTTGTAGATCCTATGCAATTTCTGTGATGTCGGCTTTTTCCCACGTTCTGTTTCAAATAGAAAGTTGAAAGAGAAACGAAAGAAGGAAAACAAATGTACCTTATTTTTTTAGTATATGGATTAAAAAAAAACACATTTTACTGGTTAACTTCCAATAAATATTAATAATACTGGCAATAAAATATCAAATGAAAACTATGGCGCTTCTTCGATCAACCGTAAATGAGTGGGTTTTCACAAACAAAAAATAAAATATTACAGAAAGAGGTAATGGAGTAAATATTGAGCGGGAGTTTGATAGCACACGTTATCACAGCAGCAGATGAGTTATTTTTAGAACGTTTTAATGTCTTGTTATTCGTATAAATACGAGTATTTCAATTTATTTAAGATTCACACACATCAATATTATGCATTTTAAAGTTAAATATCATTCCTTTAACCCCTTCAGATCCTGTGTGCAGAATTATGCACATAACAAAATTAAACCTTATAAATTCCTCATTTAATATATTTTACTTCATTGCCATCTCTCTAGGCACTAAATAAACTTTTTAAATTGTTTGAAGATCATACCACTAGTAGGTATATATAATTTTTATCATACATGTGTTTTAATTTAACCATTTTGGCCAATAATTAGACAATTTTTTTCCATTAACAATAATTCAGGTCTTAAGGGGTTAAGACATTTTACACCTTTATTTTAACGATGAGATACTATGTTTTTTCTAAATTGATTGAATAAAATGATAAATGATATAAAATGTTTTTTTCTGTAATTCTAATACCTAAGCACCGATACAGTGAACATCATGTATACCGTATTTTTATTGCCATTAATACTACTTACGACTGAATTAAACATGGAGTTAGTCTACTAACTACCCCATTCGTGGGAGCGTATTTTGAAAGTATACAATGCCATTACGCACAGGTTGGGACTACTCGCGTATAGTTTCAAGTAGTAATAAGCATAAATATTTTTAGAAACTATACATGGTTATTACGCTCTAATCGTGTATATTTTCCAATAACGTTACACTGAAATTTGTGTGGAAAACATACTGCACAAGTTTCCATTGCGGAATAATCGTGTACATTTTTTAAGTGCTACACAAGGCAACGTTCTTAGAATGTTTACGCGACTAGTTTCCAAGTAGCCATTTAGATTTGTTACTTTCTCTTTTTTTCATATATCTATCTATCTATCTATCTATACAGCCACTTCTGTCCACTGCTGAACATAGGCCTCCCTCATATTTCTCCAGGCAGCTCTATCTTGTGCCTTCTGAATCCAATCACCAGCAATCCTCTTTACGTCATCTGACCATCTAGTGGGCGGTCTCCCTCTACTTCTCTTATCTTCTCGAGGTCTCCACTCCACTACCCTCTTTGTCCATCTTTGATCGGTGAATCTAGCGACATGTCCCGCCCACGCCCACTTCAGTTTTGTAATTCTTTCAACAACGTCAGTAACTCCGGATCTTCTGCGAATTTCTGTGTTGCGTATTCTGTCTGACAGTCTTATGTGGAGCATGTCCCTTTCATGTTTGCGCTGTGCCACTCGGAGCTTCCTGACGGCCGCTTTTGTGAGCGTAAGCGTTTCTGCACCATAGGTCATGACGGGTAGCACGCACTGATCGTATAATTTGCGTTTCAAACATTGGGGGATGTCGCTAGTGAAAAACTTCTTCAGGTTACCGTAGGCTGCCCATCCAAGACATATTCTTCTCTGCAGCTCTACGGTTTGGTTATCTCGTGAGAGTGTAATGCTATGTCCGAGATATTTATATTCATTGACTTCTTCTATTGTTTGGTTGCCAATGATAATTTTCCCACCAAGAACTAAGTTTGTCATCAATTTTGTTTTGCCTGCATTTATAAGGAGCCCCACCCTTTTTGTTGCTTCCATGAGCTCCTTTAACATGTCGCACGCCTCTTTTAGATCTTCTGATATTAATACGATATCGTCTACGAATCTCAAATTGCTTAGGTTTACTCCATCCACTCTGATACCTTTATTTTCCCACTTTAGATTCTTGAAGGCATATTCCAGAACTGCTGTGAACAATTTTGGGGATATTGTATCCCCTTGCCTTACCCCTTTTTCTATGGGAAACTGGTTGGTGTTTTTATGGAGTTTTACACTAGCTGTCGTATTATCGTATATAAAGTTGAGAAGCTTAGTATACCTGTAGTCTATGCGGCATTGATGTAGAGCTGCTAAGATAGCATCTTTATTAATGGTATCGAATGCTTTTTGGAAGTCGACATATATTAGCACCAGAGGTCTATTATATTCTATGGTTTTTTCTATTAGTATCTTAAGGGTCAGAAGGTGATCACTTGTGCTGAAACCTGTTCGGAATCCGGATATAATTTCATATACCTATACCTAATTGTTTTTATTATTTTTTACGTGTTGTTTTTTATCATTAATTTTTTATTGCTTTTATTACCTGTAGTTTTGTTATTTTGGATTTTCTTGTTGTTATAATTTCCGAAATTTGTCAACATGTAAAAGCGAAAATTGTAAATGTGCTTAAATAAAAAAAAATATTATTATTTGACTGGCGTCTTTTTAAAGTAGCACTTAAGTACTTAAACATTTGTGTTTCTTTTATATGATAAATTTTTTTTTTTTTTTGTTTTTTGTTTTGTTTTATAAAAAAAATATTCATATATTATAAAAAAAAATTATTATAAGAATATTTTTATGAACACGATAATAGCGTTATAACCATGTATAGTTTTTAAAAATATTTATGCTTATTAATATTTGAAACTATACGCGAGAAGTCCCAACCTGTGCGTAATGGCGTTGTATATTTTCAAAATACGCTTCACTGAATCAGCGTCAGAAAGTATACGCGACAATTACGCAGAAATCGTGTATATTTTCTGAGACTATTTTTCGTTACAGAATTTGAAAACATATATTGCAAGAACACTATGAATGCGTACTGACATTGTATACTTTCAAAATACGCTTCGTGGGATATGTCGTGATAGCATGGTAGTTTTGAAATAAAATATTCGTGACGTAGATTTTACTACTTCAGTTGGTAAAATGTTTGATTTTAATTGAACATTATAATATTTGTTTTTGTACGAGAAGAGTAATTACTAATTTATTGACACAAAAACTTTTTATTTGTGAATGATATCACGCATAGAAACAACAAAATAATCACAAATTAATTCATGGTTACTTGCGTTACGTACAATTATAATCACGTTGTTATTTTATTATTATTGTTTTTCAGCGAAATGATTACATAACTCAATGCCAGTGGTGAGGTTAGACTTTTTATATCGATCATGCCTTCGTTTTGGAAATTTTATAACTTGCTATACGAATTAAAAAAAAATCCGACTATTCAAAATCCTATACCCTTTCGTCGACATAAATTTTTAATTTGGTATAGGAATTAAAAATATTTATGAAACAATCAAAACACTAAAACATTAATTCAAACTCTAAAACTAAAAAAATCAAATTCAAACTCAAATTAAAAATATTTTACATTTTTAATTTGGTGCAAAAATTTGAAATATTGCACAATTTCATCGTTTTCATAAAACAATTTCAAAACAATAACCAGCTTTTTGGCCTGTATAGAAAGTATGCCACTGCTCAATAAGTAGGTCTTTATACTATTATCATACAGTTTTGTGTTGACTTTGAGTACATATATATCTATATTTAATACCTATTATCTATGTAAATAATAAGTATAGTTATACATATTATCACATAAGTCACTTTATTTATAACAAATAGATTCGTTTGTATAGGCGTGTTGAAATGAGCACAGATGAGACCATATTATGGCGAGATAAAATAATTACTCTTTTTGAGCACTTTCTAGGAAACAAAACTTAAACAAATTTTAATCAATAGCTTTTGTGAAAGTAAATCACTTCACAAAATGTCGTTGTGGAAGTTAATCACTTATTTTTTGTTAAAATATTGTCATTATAATTTAATAATGCTTTTCATTGACTTCTAAAATAGGGTTGACCAATAATTTAGTTATATTGTATGTCGTAATATGTCTGCATTTGTTTTAAAAAATTTCAACACTTAATATGAAAAGTCTACTGTGAGAACTTATCATCTTTTACAACCAAATATGTTTGTTATTGCATTGAATTGCATAACTGGTAATTTTTTAGTACTTAGTAATTAATAACATTATAGCCAAGTACATTGAAGAGAGACCCACCTCACACCCGGATATTTCAGGAGTCATAGACTCCTATTTATCCGCACATTCAAACCAAAATTGTCCTCACGGGCGGGCCATGGGCAGGTCTGAAGGACCGACCGGCTAAAACCGCCGTCGTGGGATAGATCATAGCCAAGTACAGTTGGAATAAAACAAATAAATATAGATTTTAAAAATGAAACACGATATCTGGTTATTCCACTATAGACTTTATTAATTTTGCGAGCCGGCTTTCAAGAGCTTCCGCTCTCGGGAGAGTGGAATAACTAGATATCGTGTTTTATTTTTTAAATTATAAATATGAACTTCCACCAAGAACCGTCGGTCTATAAATAAAATACATAATGAATACATTTCCACCATTTCATTAAATATGGAATAATTTTATACTTTTCGAAGTGTGTTTTGGTCAGTTTGATATTTATTTCCCGAGTGCAATCGGGTTTGAAAACTAGTACTAAATAATCATGTTTATGACCATGTGTTTGGTTCGAGGGTATGTTCATTGTTACGTAATAAATATGCTGGTAAACGAGAATGAGTCTTAGATTAGTTTATAGACTACATTATTATGTATATTGTGTGAATCAAAATGCATAACTAAATTTATATAGAAGTATAATGTTGCAGACTGAAAAATGTCTCGACATTTGCATGTGACTGTATGAATAAATTACATAATAAATACATTTAGCAAATACACATATAATGTATTTGATTAAAATCGTTTATTTATTTTCATACTTCATTCGTTCATTTGAAACATAGTGGAAACAAATTCTCCATAAAAGTGAAATGATATCAACTGAGTTACCTCTTCGTATAATATTACTAACATTCTGATATCTTTGGTCGTAAGAATAGTACCAATGTTATGAAAGAGGGTCTTCCGATTCGTCGAAAAAACGGCATATTATATTAAAAATTCATTCCTTAGTTCATTAAACTTTATCGTGATATTTTTGAAAAAAAGTTAACACAGAACAAATACATTTAAACACTATCAAAACGCTATAAATAAATAATAATAATGTTTTTGAATATTCTATGAAAAGGGCAATGCCGTCCTTTGGATATGAAAAAAATATCTTAGAGAGCAAACTTATCCTAGATGTATATGGGATGACTATGCTTGTACTGATCGCTTATTGTGACGTTCTTTAGAACGTACTGATTTGGTTTGCTTCAAACCCAGATTCATATTGCCAAAAAAGTGTAATCTCGGTCAAGCGTTGCGTTGAATACATAAATTGATTTGCAAGTTTCTTGTTTAGCATAAAATTACTATTTACTTGAAACATGATAAACACCAGTAGGTAAGGAGCTGCCTCACTAGAAAAGAATCTGCGTACGCCCATGATTCTATCATAGCTAGTTTCTGATAGTAAATTATATATCAGATCACTAGTAATTATTATGTATAAACTAGAACATTAAGTATATTGATTGACGATTTTGTAGATTAGGAAATATTGAGGGCGCAGAACAACAGGTTTATCTATAATAATGACTTATCATTAATTTAGTCATGCCATTTCAAAAAAGCCGACAACATCGAAGCAGCGAGGCAAATTTGTGTTGTGAACAAGATTACAAATTGTATAAACAAAACCATAACTAATTTTATAACAAAGCCGTAGGTGATAAGAAAAACAATATGAAATAATCTGTATATTGAATGAATACATCACCACCGATCTGCTGTTTCAAACGGTCAATATGTATAGAACGTAAACATGAGGAGCTGTTTAAATATGACAAAGGCAGATTTTTTTTTTTACTTGCTGACTAAATTATGGTAGATTGGGTCGTGATGGTCTAGAACTCATCCCCCCCATCATTGAACTTTCAACATTTTGAAAGTTCGATGATGGGGGGGGGGGGGGGGTAGGAATTGTAATGTGTGAGCATTTCTACAAATTAAAACTTTTAGTACTAATTTTCTTATAGCGGCCCGTCATTGGCTCATTATCTTCCCGAATGGCCCCTGTTCCCTATAAGTCTGTGCATCCCTGCTGTAATGGTATGAATGAACAAAAGAGATCCTTGATAACTATATTCATAAGCAACATCCAATTATTAACAATATTGTCGTTATGACGTTGGATGTCACAGATGTTTTCGCGTTCGCAACAAAACTTTAATTTACAATTTATACATTATATGAGAACTTCAATCCAACATACTTAATAATATGTAGGTATGGATATAAATCAAAATATAATAAAAATGTCAAATTACAGAGAGGGATGTTTTCATTAGAGGACGCCACTCATTACCACAATGGATAAATATCTAAGGTTTCAGTTATGTTTTGTAGTACCTACGGAATAATATATAAGATATATTTCGTATCACATTTATAATATCATCCACGAGGAGAAGTTGAATTGCGCTTGATTTCAGTCAATTTGATGTTGATTCTATAGTACACTGATCAGATGATACTCGTGTCAAAGTTTTACTACACAAACAAATTTATATATATAAACCTACATCATGTTATCTATATCTTCTAACATTATATATATTCGTAAAATTCATACTGATTAAATGAAATTACATAGTATGTTGTGATATTTGTGTGGTTTTGTTATGAGTTAGCGCGTGATAATCCAGATATTGACGATATATTTTTTCTTGATTATAAATAAACGTTGTGAATTTGTGGTTATTTTTAGGTTAATTTCATGATTAGAAAAGCCTAATCATTTCCGTTACATTAAACAGAGCTCTCATTAATAATATAAGTTCTTATTGTTAATAATTAACACATAAATTTGGTTGATATTGATCCAAGAAAGTTGCCAGCTCCTTCTATTGACATTACTTTTCAACGATTTGTTTTTACTTCTTCATTATCACTTTGGACTGTTGTTTAATATCGATCTTCGGTTTGTTTTTCTATTCGTACCTTTGAGAGATACTTTAATTTAGAATCAGCATTATGTATTTGCAGACAGTGTTAATTTAAATAAACTGAAGTACAGGAGGAACTGAAATAAAATTTGGTTTCTTGATTTAAGGACAATTGAAAGTGGACTTGGATGAAATGTACCAAATGCTTTTGTAGGTTTTTCAAGGCAAAATAAATATGCCTTTCGAGATGTAGCAGGAAAAGATGAAGAAAATAATTAAGAACAATTTATTGATATAAGCTTCGATATAATCAAAAAGATAATACCTACATTTACGTTTAATTTTCATTGTGGGATGGAAAATTGTACAGGAATTTTATAAATGATAATGATATCACATCAAAGGTGCCAGAAAATATCGGAAATTACGTTATCACGTATCGCTTTATGCTAATTTAAACTGTAACATTTTCAATAAGAGGAATATTCTCAAACGAACTAACAAAATAATAGCTTTCACCCAAGACACAGACATTTCCCAACGTTTCAACGCGTAACTTGTAAATAGAGAAATATACTCACTATATTGTGGAAGTTATTTACATAGGTATATTTAGATAGATAGTAAATTGAGTAGAACTTAACAGCATCTGGAAAACTGTTTTGTTTGACTACGAGAGGATTTTTTTTAGAAATTAGGCAACTTGTATTTACTCACTCTTCTTTATGTATTACTGTATGTATATACAGGCAGTAGGAATAACAAAGGTTATTTTTTTAGGATTTTTGTCTAATAAATACTTCTGAGAAATATTAGGTGCGTTTAGGTTAACGTGTATCTATGTGAGAAATAAAGCAAGTTATACGAATGTTTTAGTTATTTTTTAATTCAATTTCGTCATATACCTGATAAAAAAGAGATAAATACTGGTTTTATTGATCGAAGGTCTTAGTTGTATGCATGCTCCTCACATAAAATTGGTATCCGGGATACAGAATACAAAATAATGCTTTTGTGTGTTTTGTATTCTGGAAACATACTGCAATGAAGAACAATTTATAATGCAATAAAAGGTCATTTTAAAGTACCTACCCACTCTAAGAATATGACTCCACTTGTGGGAGATTGGGAGATACCGTGATGAGATGGTTAGATGGGTTAAAACAAAAAAATTAAACTTTTAAATTTTAAATACTTAGATAGGTACCAATTATATTTTAAATTAATTTAACTCTATGTGCAGTCCAAAGTAGAAAGGAAAAACACGAGTAGAGTTACGCATATTTGTAGGACTGTGTACTTGCTATAATAATATATTTGAATTAATATTGACAGGACCATATTAACATTCCAATCAAAACTTGAGCGTATCAACGATGTACACATCCCTTTGTTGAATACATCAAAATCATTTAGACATCCCGATCGAAGAATCATGTTTGCACAATGTTATGTTGTGTAAATCTAATCGAAATGTGTGAGAAAGGCGTTCCAACGATTAGAAATTGGCTCTAGGCTGGCTTAAGTGATAACTTTTGGTGGTCATGGCCAGTAATCATCAACTCCACCATTTTCACTCTCATGATCTAAAGTCTAAAAAAACATTTGATATTGGGTTAATTTACGAATAAAGAATCATTTACTCTTTCAGATCTCGTCTCGTTTGTATGCCTTTTTATATCTTCTGATTTATAATTTGTACAAATGTTACATTGAAAAAAAACATAGTTTTCCAATTGAGGTGTCTGGTTTTGAACGTATTCCGCAAAGGGACGTTCCTTTGTGGAATACTCATGTACATCGTTGACAAAAACAAACAAACAGAGATATTAAAATAGTTTGTATGTTATTGTGATTTATCAGAGCAGTGATTTATTTATATGATGTTAATAATTCATTAAATAATATTTAACACTATGTGCCTTCTACGCACGTAATAAATTATCAATTTGACTCGTTCAATTCAAATATCATAAGTAACATACATAATTTAATTCCAATGACGCTGGGCACTATTCGAATGGTTAATATTATTTGTTATGAACAATATTTTGATAGGGCATCCATGCAATTGAATGAAAATACCGATGTATGACAAGCAATAATAAATTGGTGAATATAATTAAATAGATCATATACTGGTAGAGAAAAGAGGAGCTTCAAGTATCATAAATGTACGAACATACAGAGGCGCAAACTGTGATTCAGACCACTACATGGTGGTGGGCACATTTAGGAGCCGTATCTCAAGTATTAAATCAGGTAAAAAGCAAAGTGCACCAAAATTCAACATAGAAATGCTTAAAACACCCGAGGGCCAAGAACGATACCATAACAGCCTTGCAGAGACTTTGCCTGATGAACTAGGAGATACATTGTCTCACGAAGCCATAAAAGAAGATTGGGAGATGGTCAAAAGTGCCATACTGAATGCAGCAGAGATAGGAATAGGCAGTAGACCAAGACCACTAAGAAATCCTTGGTTTGATGATGAATGTAAACAGAAAATAGACGAAAAGAATGGACTGCGAAAATTATACTTGGAACGAGGTACAAGAACCAAGAGACAAGACTATGAAAATGCAAGAAGAGAAGCCAATAAATTGCTGAGGAAAAAGAAAAGAGCTTATATGAATGCCATACTGTTGAAAATGGAACAAGATTTTATAGATAACAATACGAGAGAAGCTTATAAAGCAGTCAATGTATTCAAAAAGGGCTTCAAACCAAATACCAATCTATGTAGAGATAAAGAAGGAAATATCACAGCAGACCCAGAAAGAATTAAAAATAGGTGGAAAGAATACTTTCAGCAAATCCTAAACCCAAACACACACATTACAAACGAAACAACGGATGTACCCATGGAGGATGATCAGGAAGTTAGCCCCCCCTCCCTTACGGAGGTCCAGTCGGCTATAAAAAGAATGAAAAACAATAAATCACCTGGCATAGACAGTATACCATCCGAGTTGTTAAAATATGGGAACGAACACCTTCACAGAATTCTGCATGGACTAGTAAACAAGATATGGGATCTAGAGGCAATTCCTGAAGAGTGGCAAATGAGTATAATATGTCCCATACATAAGAAAGGGGATAAACTTAAATGCGAGAACCACAGAGGAATTTCATTATTGAGCACTGCCTATAAACTACTGACTACAATACTGAAAGACAGGGTTGAATGTTATGCAGAAAATATCATAGGAGAATATCAGGCCGGGTTCAGAAGAGATAGGTCAACGAGTGACCAACTATTTACAGTACGCCAAATACTTGCCAAGTGCTGGGAATTCGATGTTGATCTGTACCAACTGTTCATCGACTTCAAACAAGCCTATGATAGTATTAATAGAGAAAAGCTGTACAACATACTACTTACATTCAAAATACCCACAAAGTTGGTCAGACTAATCAAATCAACCATGAGTAACACAAAGTGCAAAGTGAAGGTTGGAGGAGACCTTACAGAAGAGTTCACAGTATCCCAGGGTCTCAAACAGGGTGATGGATTAGCTCCCACACTTTTCAATCTGAGCCTGGAATACGTTGTACGCCAGACATATCATAACAACACAAACCCTAACATATACTTCCAAAGCAGCCAGATAGTTGGATATGCGGATGATCTCAACATAATAGGAAGATCCCTGACAGCCATAGAAGAAGTATTTGATCCATTGGAAACAACAGCCAAGGAGATAGGACTAGAAATTAATGAAAATTAAACCAAAATAATGAAACAGTCCAGAAATCCCAGAAATAACCCTCTACATGTAGCCCAGTTTAAGGAAAGTTATAATTTTGAAGTAGTCAATGAATTTACCTATCTGGGATCTACCATAACCAAAGAAAATGAAGACCACGTAGAAATTAAACGAAGGATAGCAACAGGAAACAAAGCATTTTTTTCTCTTCTACCAGTCCTTAAGTCCAAAAGTGTCCACAGGAAAACAAAAATTACCCTGTACAAAACTATAATAAGAACAGTAGTGACTTATGGGTGCGAAGCGTGGACAATGACAACAAAGTCTGCAGAAGAGCTGGACAGATTTGAGAGGAGAGTGCTAAGGAAAATCCTGGGACCCGTGAATGATGGCGAAACCTGGAGAATAAGATTCAACGATGAGCTATATAACATCTACAAGGCTCCCAGACTCTCTGTATATGCAAAATTTAACAGGCTAAGATGGGCCGGACATGTGCAGAGAATGCCGTCTTCACGGGTACCAAAAAGGATCCTTGAGGGACATCCGGGTGGGAAAAGAAAAGTTGGCAGACCTAGGCTGAGATGGGAGGATGAGGTGAGAAAAGACGCAAACCAACTACTACAAGTTGTAAATTGGAAAACCGCAGCGGCAGACAGGAGGAGTTGGAGGCGAGGGCTGATGGAGGCCAAAGCTCGATATGAGCTGTAGGGCCATCGAAGAAGAATATAATTAACATACTGCCTACGATACCTACATAAGTACGAGTACTTTATATTGTTTTTGTACAATCATATGGTTGTGCAATGTTGAATTATTAATAAACGCAAGTTCCATTGGAGCTCATTACCATTACATATTTTGTTGAATGTATATTTATTTAGTATATGTAAATTAAATATTATAGTAGAAACGTCAACTACTTTGTGCATTTGTAATAGAGAAGATATAAAAAATCTCGATGTTTTCAAGTCCTGGTTTCCCAGGGAAAATATTCGAATTGATGAGTTTCTTTAGCTAAGATAATGTTTATAATGAATCTAGAGCATAGAAGACATTGTTTCACAGGTTTTTAGTAAATATTTGATTCTTTGTAAAACAATAAAGTAAAATATTTAACTAAAACATAAAACATTTTTTACCTTAAAAGATAAACAGGAACACACTATAAAATAATAAATAAATGGCAGAAATGTTTGGAACACAATTCGTCCTGCTTAGCCTCTGAAGGGAAAAAAGATTTGTGGATTATAATACGTACGATATAAAACATCATTTATTGAACGATATTAGAGTGTAATTATGTGTAACAGTAATAATAACAATGCAAATTTTATTGGTTGTGCTCCATTTCTTTGCATATCATATTTGCTTTGTTTTCAATTCAATTATCATAATTTTATTGCTTTTGTTTCATTTATTGCAAGTACATATTATTTTGCGACAGCTATTGACTTTGTTATGATTATTATTCGCATTACAAAGCAATAATATTTTCATATTAAATCCAATTGATACGAATTTGTTAGTAGGTACTTCAAAGCATGCCCGCAATTATCAGCATAAAATAATACAATCTTTGATCCTAGGCTATGAACTCGCTGTTATAAACATTACACAAATGTGACTACATCAGTGGGAATCAAGTTTTTGAAATATGACCCAAATAAATTTCTTAGAATGCGTAGAAAATGTTAATATGACACGTATTTAGTAAAAACATATTTATCAAATTTTACCATACAATGACATAAAATGTTAACATGATAAATCCTTAAATATGTATTGGTAGAAGGTATGGTATTATTAAAGGAATTGAAAAAAAATATATAACTACGATCTTTCTCGGGACACGTGACCTACTTTTATTTTTACGAGGAGGACTGAGGATAAAAGATTTTATCTTCATTTTTTCGACACAAACAGAGCCTTATTTTTATTGCATAACACAGAAAGAAAACTGAGTGTTTATTACACGCAATGAGTTTCCAGGCATCTTAATTTGTATCTATGTGGTATTATCCAAAGTCATTTTTATTTTATATTGTTTATGGTCTTTATCTATGATTGTTGTTAATGTCAAGGTTTGTTATAACTTGCATTATATTTTTGAAAATTCGATTTTATTTTTTTTCGCTTATTTTACTTATTGTTTTTATGATGATAGAGTTTTATGTGCTCCATAAAATATCCAAATGTTTTTATTTGTAATAATTTTGTTGATGGCTATTAGCCGTATGATGTTAGATAAATAAATAGAAATAGTATTACGATAAATATATAGGTATTTATTGTTTCACATGGTCAACCTCTATTAGATATACAACGCATTGGTAATAATATATTACTCGAAATAAAGTGGCAGATCTTGTACAAGGAAATAAATCACAGAAATAAATTGTTTACATAACTCACATCATATCATATCATTGAGATTGATTTAATAAAATATTGTTATTTTTTATATTATTATCTCATGTTGATACTAAAATGAGAAGAATATGTATGTGGTTAATCTGTCATTATCGTTGTCATATTATCAATTATAGATAAGGTGAAGTAACATATGCTATAGGCTCGCAGTCTCGGCTCAGATTATAAAATATAATTCTATAATTAGATGTCATAAATATTTACAAATTATTGCGCTATAAATCAATCAAAAAATTAACACCGCTATGAAAGGTATTGCGCTTATTTATTTATCAGTTATTTTAGGTATTAGAAACACACGATAAGTTGAATTAGTTTGTAAATGCCTTCACAGGTATTTTTCTTGTTTAGTGTACTCTCTATGTTTAGAGAGTACACTAAACCAATCCTTGATCGATTTATAAGTGTTGAAACTTTGAATCATGCACTCCTTAAGAAAGTTCACATATTATATGTATATGTATGTGTATCATATTTACAGCATACCTACCTAGATAATACCTATTCAAATAGGTTGTCTATCGGTGAGTTGAAGTAATCGGTTACGGCAGTCCACTCTATTCGAGTGATTTGTGTGAGTTGAAGTAATAAGAATGAATAATCTAGAGTAGTTTTTAATTAAAAAATTGAATGAAATAAAAATTCTTTTGCGATAAGATTTAGTAGTATTGCTTCCATAGTAGACATAACTGATTTCGATTGTTATGTGTGGCTTGTGTCTATACTTCTAATTGGATGACGTTTCAAATTATAAAAATTAAATTTTAAAACTATGATAAACTTTCAACTGGGTTTACGAAATCATTCTAATAAAAAAATCGAGATTTATAATCTTTCAACCCTCAATGTACATTGGAAACGAAACGGAATAATAAATTGAAATAATTGAGAAGACATTTTGAATACTTACTAACGATGTGAATCATAAATGATGCAAAAACCACCATCCATCCCCAACCACCATCTGGAGGAGGGGGAGAAGGACTCCCTCTCCCTTCCCCATCACCCTTCTTCTTGTCCACTACACCGTGAGACATTTTGAAAATTTAACCACTAAAAAAACACTAACTCGTTCTCAAACAAACAAAACACACGATGTCTCACAGTGTGAAGATATTTATTATTTATCTACTACTGATAAATTTATTATTATCAATATTTATCAACACAAATACTTTAAATAATTCCTTGTACCGTTGATCGGAAATTAGGCCAATATTAACTGATATTTTTGGTCAAATGAAATAACTTTTATTATTATTTTTTATTATTTTAAGCACATATAAAAATTATAGTTAACACAACGAGATTAACAAAAAGAACTAAAAAAAAACTTCTCATAGTAATGAAAAAATAGTTCTAAGTAAATAAATACACTACCCACGCGTGTTATCTTTTTACATCACACATTTTTTGTCTGTTTATTTTGATTAATCAAACATATTGTGTTTATATTTGAAGAATTGAGAGGAAATAATTTTACAAACTAGACACATTTTCTTTATTTCAAGTCCGTTCACTGAGCCAAACACTGTACTTGTGGTGAATTAAAATATTTTACGTTGAGGCGAAGTCTGCCAACCTGTGAAAAAAATAAAAAACAATGTTTATTCATATTGAAATAAAAGTGTAATATCAATATTTATTGAATTGAATAAATTTAAAACATCATTAAGTGCTGAGGAACTCATTATATTTTTTGTTGAAATATGTTTTTTAAAATTACTAGTACAATTTAAATAAATGTTTATTCAGTTTTTCCTTGGTTGCGTCACTAAATTATTGATGTAACGAAATATAATCCATTGAATTAAATTTAAGATGATAAATTATTATCTTTTCCCAACATTGTACAGTTTACATGTATTTGATTATCGTATACAAAATACAAAACATCATATAAGTCAATGAACAGAGCTCGATTATATCGACTGTCCAGTTCTATAACAAGTCCAGTTCCGCAACAAGTCAAAATGTTATATATTCGAGAAATAGCCATTTTTGTGATTTGGTATATTTATATCATGCTTTAAAAATATAAAGAAAGTTAGAGGCGTTATGTTGTCTTTGTTCAGTAGTTAAACAATTGGAAATTCAATAAAAATAATTTGTGGAATAGAAAACAGGTACCTACATTATTTCTAATTCAATAACTTAATATTTAATATATAAAGGGAACCGAGTATATTATAGTTATTTGTTTGTGGAATTGATAGTGTGGAGTTGATTATATATATTACCAATTAAATCAAAATTTACGAAATATTCGACTTGATGAGTTGTGGAACTGTCCAGTTCATATATATATGAACTGGACAGTTCATATATATATATTTGTATTGTTATATCTCTATCGTCTAAAAGAAATGAAATAAATCTGTAAACAGTTGTTCAACTTTTAAAGTGAAATTTCAGAAAAGGGATGAATACAAAAAAGTTCGACTTTTTTTGTAGTAAAAAGTTCATGAAAGTAATCTCTTACGAACATATTGGATCTGACATCGATTCGATGAGTATCAGTAGTCTTTGCGTTGGCAGTTTTTTAGTTACATAAAACCCTCGTCATTGTTTTTAAGATGATATTATTATTATGACAGATTCAGGAGCATCTGAAAGATGATGTAGGATTAAATACATTCTGTATAATAGGATAGGAACATAATATTTAAGTGTGTTAATTTCAAATAATGTTTCGTATGTAATTAACCTGCTGTATTATCTTTTGTAAAACCAAAATCTTACTTGATTATCAAAGGCTGTCAAATAAGGATACAATGAAAACAGCTTGGCAGAGAAAGCATTGAGATAACAAGATGAGGATTAATATCTCATTAAATCTGTCTAAGCTTTACAGTCAAAAAGACTCTTTGGAATAACACAGTACAACAGACCACAAATGTCAGTCATTCTAAACTATCTATCTGAAGTATAAAGCTCGGTGTAAATACATTTGAATGGAACTGGAACTACAATATTAGGAATTATAGATCATCCAATTGACAAGTAATCTAAACAATTTGTATTTAAAAATCAGTGTTGGATAAGATTATTTTATTCATATTTTGCGAAGAAAAATCTTCCAACCATACGACCCCAACAAAGGATTCTCCAACGACTATGTATGAAATAGTTTGGAGAACCATAACGTAATTCCGGAAGAAATTCAGTGACTATCAGGCAGGACGAGAGTTTGAGTGGAGATTGAGAGCAGTTATTAGTACTAAGAAAAAAAATCGATGACGATGCCACATAAAATTTATAGTAAATAATATCAAAAATACTGCAAAAGGTAAAGAAAGCATATTCATATGTTTCGTATAGAAAATGGTAATAAAATCCAGTTACTGCGAGGTATTCCTCGCGAGTAGGAAATAAAAACGATTGATATGTGTATATGCACGTCAATAAGTGTATGTATTGTAATACAAATAAAAGTATATTGGCGTACATAATATAAATTTATTTGTTGTAGATAAGGCAAGCGCATTGTCTTAAAAAACACATTGTTGATAATTTGCAGGTAAATCAAAGCAGTAGCTATAAAGAGTTCACACATCTACACGTAGCTGTAATCAAGATTACCTGCCTGAATACGTTCTTTACAACATAAAATACACTTAAGTTGATATAAAACAGCGATTATGAAGTTATTTAGTATCGTTAGTTGACATACGCTTAGTAATAATATAATCCTAAATATGCGTCTATTTATCGTTAATCGTTCATCGCATCTTTTGTATTGGTAGGTATCTGGTTTGAAAAGTATTTGGAATATTAATAAAAATGATGAAGCATTGCCAACTTTTATATACATATATACCTATTTGTTTGTACTGTTAGCAAGAATAATACATAATCGACTATGTCAAGACAATGTAATGAGATACGCATACCTATTTTATATTTCACTCAAAAATATTGGTATTCAAAAATATGTTTGAAAAAGATGTTTTTTCACATATCTCGCACCCTATGGCAATTATCTTAGTTTTACCTGGCGATTTTAAGTACCGAAAACAGACACGTGGATACCAAAAAACATTATAAAAATATTTATCATTCAATGTAATTAAGTTGACTAATAATATGTCGTAGAATGTATAAGACAAAATCGCAATAATGCGACAAACTCTCACTATCCATTGTGGATACCTAATATATTTTCACTATGGTTTATTATATATTTTTAAAATAACACAACTATAGTTTGGCAATAGTATTAAGGGAAGAAAATACTGAATCTCAATCATCTTAATATATTTCTTCATTGGCACGGAGATGAGACTCTGCATATTTATTACATGTATTTAGTCCACTGGCTATCGCGCGATATGCCATGACGGTGTAGTAGCAGAAAAAGAGGCATAAAATAAATAAAAAAATAGTCATCGATAAAGCAGATATATTATTCATAAAATACTTGTTTTATTTTTCGAAATATACCTATTACTTTGCTTTATCAAAATCGAGTTAGATAACTGATTTTATATTTCAAGGCTTCAATTATTTACATTAATGAGGTTGTTTAAAATAAATTTATTATTAGCTCGTACAGTCTAGAACTGCAAATGCACATTGTGGATAGACAGGTCTGTACTGTGTGCGTATTATGTAGATTGGTATTCATTATCAATTTAATAATATTATTCTTTGCATGTGACCTTTGTTGTTTACTTCTATCGATAAATAGTTAAGATTGTTGTAATAAATACAGATAACTTACTTACGGTACGAAGATATAAGTATCACCGATATTACTGTTAATTACAAGGCAATCAGCATTGGATAAATGCTTAATATAATACTAAACTGTCAGACATATTATAATAAGCTGCATAAGTTTGAAATATTTGGTACATAAGGGGAAACAGTGTTTTACTCCGTTTAAATTAATTTGTTTTCTTTGTTCATTCTATTTATTTGATAAACCTTTTATTTTCATAACAATATTATTAAGTTCCTTAAACAATTTATCATAATATTAACTTGTTTTCCAGAACTAGGTTAGTAACTGTAAGCAAGTGTTTCTAATGACCTAATATTTATTGCCTTCGCTTAATAATAGATATTTGGAATAGATGCAATATCTTATTTTTGAATTAAAAATGTAGAAAAGTTTTGAGCGTAATGTTTTACGATTACTCAACTTTAAAAGAGCACATGAAAACTTACAAGGAAAGGGTAAAGATAAAGTATATACGATAGATAACACGAGTACGACTTATTTATTTATTGTCTTCAACGAAATTCGGGCTAGAAAAATCTAATTACCTGTTTTTGTTCACGTATCGACAAGTAACACAAAAATGAATGGTATCACCCGCGGAAGTTTTTTGTTAGTTTGATATAAGTCAAAAGAAATGTAAAGTTCGTTTTATGTATTATGATATCCAATTGTAGTCAACATGTGCATAAATACTTATTCATTTATTTATTCTTTACCTTACAAAAATACATTTAAAGAAAATAAAATCATGTAATATACAGAGGGCTAGTTTATTGCTGAGGTGCAATTTCTTCCAACTAATCTAAATTAAATAATCTTTCACAAAAAGCCTGGAAGGAAGGAAAAGAGGATGTATAACAGGGTAGAATAGATAAGAAAAGGGACTAGGAGACATACAAATTTTGAGTGATAAAATGGTCTTTGACTGTCCGCTTGAAAGCGTGAAGAGTGGCGAGTTAACTTATGCTAGAAGGTTATCTATTCCAACAGCGAGCACCATGAACAGAAAATGTTTTCGTTAAAAAGTTGAGCTATTTCAGCACTTAAATTTCAAACCCAATATTTGTTAAAATAATATCTATAACCGTTAGAGTTTGAATCGATTAAAACGTTGGCAGCGTCTGGTATCTTATGTGTGTTTGTAACTTTCCAATATTTTTGTTTTGTCGACTTTCGATACAAAGCCCATCATTCGTTTTTTTAATGTGTATTGTCATTTTTTTATGGTAACTCCATACTCGTATCGCACCTATGAAGGAAAGGCTTTGCAAATATTTTACTTTGCATTTTTATAAGTATTGACCAGTTATTTATTATACTCATTAATAACTATGCATTTTATTATTTATTTATTTATTATACTCATTAATAACTATGTATGGATGTAGCTCGTCCGATGACTCGATATTAATTTAAAAATAATTTTATATTCAAGAAGGAAAATCATTCGGAGGCCATAGTCATGTTGCCATGGAAATGGGAGATATTTTGCAAAAACACGTGTTACTAGGGTGCCACTCCCGATACAAATCTTATCTAGAATATTTTTAAGTGAGACAGAAACATCTATTAACTTACAAATAAGCTGCAGAAATCGAATAGCTGATAATCTTACTGAAGGTCTGCAAAACGGTTTACACACTTTTAATATTTTTAATTTTTATTTATTATTATTTATTCATTCTTTACTTCATATTCATTACAAACGATTCCACAGAAAGAAGATATTTAAATTATCAGTATACAGAGGGCGTGTTTATTGCAAAAACGCAATCTCTTCCAACTAACCCAAAACTAATTATTACTAGATAAATACTTAGTTATTTTTCTGAGGGCTAATTAGACGTTTGTAACTAGATACTCGTAAGATCCGCGTCAAGAGCATTACACCAAAAATACGTATTATGAAGAAATAAACAAGCCTGAACAAACAAAATTGAGTTTGCTCGTTAGTATCCACTAATATCCGCTACAGGCACATTTAACGGATAAACAATAAATAAATGTTCTCTTTGCAATCTTGCATCATTTCCACGTGCCATTATTATAAAATATTAACTTAATACAGTGAAATATTGAGAAAGTTATTTTTAAAATGCGGCGGGTTTTCCTTCGATAAGAGTAACTAGTTCAGAATTATGAAGATTTAATTTAAAAAGTTTTTCAAAGATGGGTTTAAATCTAGATAATAAAAAATAAGTCCTTGTTTGCTAATAAAATAAAAATACTTATTACAAGTGCTAGATAAAGATATATAGTCTGTTATGACAACACATTATAATTATCTTGTTTTTCTTCGAGAATCATGCTAATTGATGATTAGTTTTTGTAACATCACGTTCTATAATATAAATCAAACAAACATGTTTTTTAATTCTAGAAAAGGATATAAACTTAAATGATTCATTTTAATTATTAGAAGAAACAAATACTCAACACAATACAAAGTTTTTATTTATTTTTTTATAGAATTGCAGGAAATGTAAAATCAGGTATATCAATAATCAATAATGTAAATATTTCAAAGCAGACCAGCAGTGTTACTCTTGATACTCGATCCCAATCCCAAAATCGTAAAATTTCAAAATGGTACTCTTCAAATTCGACGCTAGAGCCAAAATGCATTGAAATCGAGTGTTGATTTGAAGAACATGTGAAATCGTGTAAAATTTGAAAATTGGTACTCTTGACGTCGTTTTGACAGTTACCTACTCGATTTCGTGGGATTGTGTTGAAATCGTCTAACTGTCATTACATACACGATCGCGAGAAAGTAACTTTTTTGAAATCGAGAAGAAGTAATTTTATTAAATATCTTTAAAAAATGTGCCCTAGCTAGAATAGAAGACGCCCTAGGCAAAATAATCTATTGGCTCCGTTTTCACACTAATACCTTCTGTTTTGCAAACATAATAAAAAATAAATAAAAATAGGTAAAATTCTCAGTTTATAGTAAATAGTAAAATTCTCAGTAATAAGTAAAATTCTCAGTTTTGAGAATTTTACTTGCATTTAAAATTAAATCTTCGATTTTCGATTTGGTATAAAAATTTAACTTGTTTCACGATCTCCCGGTATTGTTAAGAAATATTTTCTATTATTGGTCTTGTAAAATTCTGCGCCTTAGGCAAATACCCAGTGTACCCGTTTGTAGCCCTGGGGCTGAGAAAATAAACTACAAATGGGGAAATTTAATATCATGTTAATTCATTTTTTTTACCACGGTATTAACTACATGACTAGTTTATGTTTAAATATTTTAATTATTTTATAGCTTTTATATATGTCATTGTATTTGAAATTGGTCCCAAAATATACTTGGAAAATAATAACCAATATTTCATATGTTATATGAGTGCACTCTTATCAAGCAGGTGAGAAGTTTTATAAATTTGAATGTAAAATAATTATTTGTTATTAGGAAAAACACAATGTACTGAAATAATCTTTTATACAAACGGACAGGAAATTTAATAATATTATAATATTATTATTTATTTATTTATTTTGGACAATAAACGGCATTGCCTGTTACAATACATGACAAATTCACAACATTATACAGTCATCAAGCATCAAAAAATGTATACACTTCAATCAAAGACAAAACAAATCACACCATAACAGAACAAAACCAATAACAATCCAATAGAAAAACAATTAAATATTACAGGCATCATTCGGTTAATTAAAAATAGCACTAAGTATAAGTACATAAATACGCACCTATAAGTTGCACATGAACTCAGAGAAGAAATGAAGAACTGGACAGGAGTAAAAATAAATGGGAAAAAGGTCGACATGATTAGATATGCTGACGACATAGCACTGCTCGCAGACTCCGAGATGGAGCTGAACGAAGCCTTAGGAAAAATGGAAAGTATACTGTTGTCAAAGTACAACATGAAAATAAATAAAGATAAAACAAAATGTATGGTCGTTGGAAGGGAGGAAGCGACTGCGAACATTGCCATAAATGGAGTAAGCATCAAACAAGTAAGAGAATTCGTGTACTTGGGTAGCAGAATAAAACAGGACGGCCGCTCCAAATCAGAAATTGTGAGCAGAATAAACCAGGCACGAATTGCCTTTAACAAAAAAATCCAAAATATTAGAATCACTTAATATTGATCTAAGCGTGAGGAAGAATCTCACTAAAGCCTTTGTGTGGAGCATTTTGCTATATGGGTGCGAGACGTGAACCATCAGCAAGAGGGAAAGCGGACGGTTAGCGGCACTTGAAATGTGGTGCTACAGACGCATGCTGAAGATTCATTGGTCGGAACACGTCGAAAACGAAGAAGTGTTAACCAGGGTTGGCGAAAAAAGGCAACTCCTCAAAAGAATCTGCCAACAACGAGCTAATTGGATTGGCCACAACATCAGGCACCCAGGACTGCTCATCGCAATCGCAGAGGGCAGGACCGAAGGCACAAATGGCAGAGGTCAACCGAGAGACGCCTATATGGACCAACTGAAGAGGGACATGAGCTGTGGCTCATATATGGAGTTGAAGAGACTGGCTGAGAATAGGGAGGAGTGGAGAAATAAGTCAAAACTCGTTGCAGACCAATCCAATGGATTGTAACTCATTATATATATAAGTTGCACATATAATGGTACGAGTATAATATATACAAAAAAAAACTCGTATCATGTCTTGTTTTTTTACATTAAATTTTTTTTTATATAAGTTGGTCCTTAATTTTGTGCAATAATATCGTTATCAAATAAAAATAACATCCACTTGTTAAAAAATAAAAAAAAATATTACTTAGGTACTTTTTAACAAGTGGATTCTCTCTAGAACGCTGTAGAAGAAATGTGTTGAAGAATTTTGTGATAAAAACACGGTATTAATATGTGATATTTATTCAATTAAAGACACGAATGTTTGTGTTAATTTAAGATAATTGCTAATTTGATACATTTTTAAAAATATTTTTCCCCGATAATTATTATTATTTATTACACTGATTATTAATTCAAATTAAAGGTTATTGATACTTGATTGAAGAGTGATAATTTTAAAAATGCAAGTATTTTTAGAGAGTGGTATATTCTTAATAGATAAAAGGTTTTCAAGTTGTCAGTAATGTGTTGATATCTCATGAAAATAAAGGTAATATAATCTGTACGATAAAATAAATTATTTGTTCAGGTGTCAGTAAAATGTTATACAAAAAATATTTCAACTTACGTTTCATAGCTTGTAGATGTAATCTGCTTTGAGGTTTCTACATAAATGATTTTTTTTTATTATCGTTCCTATAATTGTTTCATATTGATGACAATGGCAAGTGACAATGTTCAATTACATAAATTGTCACGTTAGATTATTTACAATTATTGACCCTTTATATTATATATAACAGCTACGTAAACACATAGGTATAACTTATATACCTATACAAAATAAAGTAACGTAAATCTACCTTAGTCATACTCAAGTCTAGTGAGGCAATAAATTCCATTTTCTATGATTGTTATAAGAATATGTGTTTTAAGATTTTATTTTTGGAATATGTGTTTTAAGATTTAATTTTAAAAGCGAGTGAGAGTCTTAAGACTGTTATAAAATAGTGTCATAACAATAAGTATAGAAATAAAATTACATAACACTGTAATAATGAAATAAAATTAAGACTATAATGAAACTGTAATAAATAGTGCATATATGAAGTAATAATGAGATGCTCCCCTTATACCAGCATAATTAGACTGACAGGGGACGAGTATCTATCCACGGAAAAATTAATGGTTATATTTTGGATTTGTGATACATATTGTTAAAAAATATTTCATGAACAAAAAAAAATATATAGTCGTTAGTAATGTTTAGTTAGTAGATTTTTGTAGTAGGTAGTATGTTTTTTCTTGTCATATTTACGGAAATAAATGAAAAAAATCATATCCGATTTCACTGAAATGATCTCAAGAGAAAAGTAAATCTCCCGTTTAAATGATGTCTGACTACCGGTTGAATTGTTAAGGACAGTAATCCCTTCAAAGGTTAATTTGTAATAAAAATACAAGACCGAATTTAAAAAGGGTTTCAAAACGGGTGCCCTATAAAGCGAATTATTTAACTAAAAATGGGCTCAGAAGTTATATGGGTAAACTATAAAATCTAGCTCTGAGAACTTTCATGTACATTGTATTAAGTGGACATCTTCATTTAAGACGGATCAGGGTTTAAGAAAAGATGAAGTGGATTAATTATTACAATTCAAATCTGATGGCTTGCATGTTTGTTACGTGCAATTGATCAATCCACTAATTGTACTCGTATATGCCGTGATGGTGTAGTAGTATAGTGACAATATTAAATATGTTTCATGTAGGTACATAAACATCCTAAAGAGTATTTTCTTTAATAAAATTTCAAAAGCTAGATACAATCACAAGGCTGATTATTACAATATTGGTATTGGTCAGTTTTGCTCCTCTTGGTTGTTGTTGCATGTGTGCTTGCCTGCCTACTGATGCTCAGATATACATAGTTACATATTGTTTTTTCTTTTAAACATTATTTGCAGTATTGTGGGACTGTTTCATATGGATGCCTACCAGGGTTGCCAGGTCTTCTCCAAAAAATACCGAACATTGGGCAAAAAAAGTTTAAATCGTTGAACTATATTATGACTTAGAAATACAAAGTGCCATTGCACAAAACCAACTAGCTGCCCTAACTTATAAATATTATATTTTTTCTCACTAATGCACGCTTTCAGCAATACGTCTTATTTGCTTTAACTGCCCATGCATTTCGCAACATGTCAGACTGATATTACATTGTATACATGATTCAGCCATGTCCACACTTAATTTATTACGGCTGTTCGTCCACAAATAATTCATATGGCTAAATACTCTTTCCACATAAGCATTACTACATTGGTACTGCCATTATCGTTTTAATGATCTTTTTCAAGTTAGCGCTTATGTTGTTTATTAGGGAGAAAAATTAATCAGAAAAAAATACCGAACCGCCAATACTTCGGTATTTTTGTCATACCGAACACCGTACACGGTGCTAAAATACCGAACGGTTCGGTAGAATACCGAACACCTGGCAACCCTGATGCCTACTAATTTGATTTTTGATTGTCTATATATAGTAACTACCTATACATTTGTTTAATATATATGTTTATATAGATAATATTTGGTTGCTTTTTTTGATATCCTTTGAGTTGTATATATGAATTACTTTACACCAATTAATATGTTTGTATGTTTATATTCTCGTATGTATATATATATCTTGTAAATGGCAATGTTTGCCGTAAATTGAATGAGAAATGAATAAATATTAATTGGGTTTCTATAAAATTTGCTTATCTTGCTGGTTAATTTAGATAATGTATTGTGACACCATCAGTATTAATTTACATTTTATCTTCTAGAATATTTATTTCAGTAATGAAATCCTAATAAGACACCACGGGAAAGCGTCAACATTATCTCCCTAAAAGCTAATGGAACTTATATGGCTTGTCGGTAAATTACTTCTGCAATGAAAAAATATTATAGGAGAATATAGCTGTAATCAAAATATAATCAATCGCCAGACAACGGTTTAAGGAAATTGAATTTAAGCTTTAAGATTTCATTATTCAAAAAAATATCTGGATGTAAGTCGAGTGCTGACTGACGATTCTCAATTGACACAGGAGTATAAAAATGTTCGTATCATTTTAAACTTACTTACCAATCTCATTTTATTCCTACCAAAAAGTAATATTTCAGTTTTTTCAATTTCAATTTGTTGTAATGCTAAATTTGTTTTAGTGATTTATGTCATGATTTAAATAAAAGTTTTAATGAGATAATGACATTTTTATTATAAACTATCTTAGGTATTCTAGTGACTAGTGAACGAGTGTATGTCTTTTAAAAATAGAATAGAATAGAAATTGTCTAACTTTTGAAATAATAGTGTCTCACAGTAATATTCTGATGATTTGATAAATATACGAATAATAAGTTGAATTTATTCGCAGATATCTCGTAAAGCAATCAATTTAGAGTTACCTTTTCGTGATATCAAATATTGCTCGTATACATTATATGAACATGCGGAAAAAATAACATTCATTGTCATTATAAATATCATCTAAGGTCACGGTACCTGGTGACTCTGTCCCTGAAAAGATTCTGTTGATAATTTTATTATATCTATGTATTGTACCTATACAATGTATTTTATATCAAAATTTATATAATATTTGTTGATTAGAGGTTGAAGTGAAAATGTAGGTAATCGATATATTTTATCTGTTTTTACTCATCATTTAACTCTAATCAGATATACCTGATCACTCGTAAACGAGTAGATGGCCTTAAAAGATAGAATGCGATAGAATAATCAGATATACGAATTGTGTCATGCAGCAAAGCCACACAATTGAAAATAAGACTTTTAAAAGTTGATCATTTTAATCTGGCGTCCTTCAACAGTTTTTAAATCAAGGGTGGCCAACCCGTATGTGGCCCGATGGGTGCCTACTTGTGGCCCGCGAAGATAGGTAGGTATGTACACTTTTTTGAAAAATTTCGAAAAAAATATTCCCAAAGAAAACCGGGAAGTTTGCGAATTATTTCAAATTCCTATACCATTTTGGAAATTTGGAGACTGGGGGTAGAAATTTTAAAGTGAAGCAAACTTATTAAATGTTTCATATATTCTAGAGTAGAAAAGTAGAAAATCTAATTTCTAAAATTTGACGCGGCTGCTGAAAATGTTGGCTACCCATGCTTGAAATCATCCAAAGATAGCCGATGTTGTTGCCAGTTTAGTAATATTAGTGTTACTATTCCAATTTCAAAACTCTTTGGATAAAAATGAATGGCTGAAACCAACTGATGCTTGTAAATCCTACATTTTTGTGAACTTACATTCTATGCAACTGATGGTATTTATGTGATAAAAAACGTAGATAACCTCAGTATGAGTTTTTTGTGGTTTGATACGTTGTTGTATAATACTATTCACGTACATATAATAAATGTCGCGCCACATTGTCACAATATAATGAATAACTGAGATTTGTTATTCTGTGTCAAATAAAATAAAATTATGATAATTGGAAAAAAGCACATAATGCATTTGTCAGATTCCAAATGCAAATTAAATAGAATAAATTAAATAAATCAATAATATTAATGTACGTTATATTAAATTTATAATGTAATTTAAAATATACCCAGAAAGTTCTTCAAGGAGTTTTATTGTTTATCGATGTCCATTGTCCAAGATGAAAATAGAAAAAAGTATTGATTTAGTAATGTAGTGGATTGGTTGTATAGTGGGGGCTGAAACGCTGGCTGATCATGATCCTCAAGGAGTGAGAAAAACGACGTGCAAAAGACATAATATTTTTTTATGTTTTTATCGTCACGTAATAAAACAAGAGGACAGCTTGCATGCTTGTTACATGCACTGGTATGCAACATAATATGGAATTAGTAGTACATGCAACATATATGTAGTAGATAATAAGACTTATTAAATTAGGTATTTTAATATGCAGAAGATATTACTTTATTTCTAGGTGCAGCAGAGCCACGAAAAATAGTTTTAAACCAAATATTACATTTAAAAAGCATATGTTAGTTAAATTTCATACTTAATTGAAATAATCAATATATCTATCATATTAAAATTCTGAATGATTGCTTGACCATGAATATGGATTAAAAGGTTATCGAATTTTATTCATCATTTACAAAAATATGTTTCGAATAAATACTTTTTTCATTTTTTTACAATTATTCGAATGCTGATAACCTTCAATATTGAATATATAATAAATATTCGGCAACATTACAAAAAAATATATTATTATATTTTCTATAGGTGCAGAGATGTAGGTATATAATGAACGTTCAATAGTGTGTGTTGCATAACATGTTAAATTTCATATTATAATGCATTTATGTGAAAGTAATGTATATCTCTGTTGAATATTATCAAAGCAGCATTCAATTCTTGGAAATTCTTAAGTACTTACCTTCAAAATGCCATGCAAAACGCAATGCACCATTAGAAATAATATAAGGGGCTGCAGAATGAAAAAGTACCTACTCATAAAGTAATAATTTTATTTTATTTTTGCACGTGAGGCTGACTCTAGTACCTATATTGATTTCAAAAATATAATGGTTAAGTTGATCCAATCCTAAAATTTTAAATTCAAATGGAAAATTTGCAAAGAAGCAGTCTATTCCTCTATACTATAAGAACGTTTCCTACAAATAGGATTGCAAGTAAACAAACTACATGGAAATCAATATACAGATCACTCTATCCATCTCATATATAATAAAGATGGGTGATATGCGTCATCGTCGAATGAAAGTTGTTCATTGCTTTATAAGTTATGTTATCATAAGAATATATTATTTTATAAGACACTCAAAATTAAGAGAGTGAGATACCTATTTTATTTTATCGATCCCGCGAGGAATATTATATAAAAAAGGTAATAAAAAAATGACAGCTATGTGCAATATTTCTTATAAAAATTAAAGGTATGTACCAAAGTAGTATTATGGTTGTACAAAACATCGACCATTTTATATTTAAGATCACTTAAGATTAAAATAAGTAATTATTTCTTATATTAAACATTGCCTATCATTAAGATGAACGGTAAAATAATTAATTTTTTCGGATGTGATAAAAAAAAACCACGGTTAATGAACTCACATATCTGACGGCGATTTGCATAGTGGAGAATATTTGACGGTGATTATTTAAAATTCATAATATAATATAATATGTACAATATAACCGATGGCAATACAAAGTTCAGCTTACCCGAAGTGCCTCGTAGCAGGTCAGTGATATAAAACAAAAAAAAAACATAAAGAATTTTTGTATTTTTATTCATAAACATATTATTAAAAAAAAAATACTATTAACTGATCGTTTCGACTGACAACGAACTAAAGTAGTTATTTATATGAATGTAGGTAGACACACGGAGAAAAATACTCACAACGAATTATTGGTAGATACGTACTATCAGATTAGGATCAGTGATAGTAATAATAATAATAATAATAATAATAAACTTTATTGTACAAAATATTTAAACAAAAAGAATGAGATTAGGTACAACATGGTATATACAAATATTTTGCACAATGGGCGAGTTTATCGCAGGGACGCGATATCTTCCAACTAACCCAATAAAGTAAAACAAGTAAACAATGATAAAAAAATGGAAACAATTATAAAAAGTCTTTAAAATGATACATAGAAACCAAATTATAAGCTATAAATATATAATACATGCTCTTAAGAAATAAATTACCACAAGTATTAAAAATAAATAACTAAACAAATAATTAATATATACATACAAATAGATATTAAAATAAATACCGTAAATACAATACATACATACATATAAATAGATACTAAGATACATAGGTACCGTAAATATAGCAATACATATAAGAAAAATAAATAAACAAATTAAAAAAAAATATGTAAATGCGAAATGCAACACACATGTTGGAGGGGGGGAGGGGACTTGTTTGCGAAAAGTTAGTATTATAGATTCGTACTAATGAATCGTTTGTACTTTCTCTGGTCCTTATCTGATAGTACGTACCAATGATTCGTTGTAAAATTTCATTAGTATTTTTCTCAGTGCAGATACAATATGACATTAAGCTATGTGATTTTTTGATAAATGGGTAGGTAGTTGATAAATTAAATTTCACATTCTATCGCTAACTTTTCTATTTTATTATTAGACGAAAATAATGTTTCGATTTTTTTTCACGAATCTCTTAATATTTTAACCGTTCATTCATAATAAATGAATGTTTTGTAACACATAAGAATTAATTTAATCATATTTACACACCTGCATAATTTATGAGTTGATTTATGAATATGATAATTATAACATACATACATACATGATATACAGGCCCAGATCTAGTGAGGGGCGGGGAGTCGGAGAAATGCACAGAACGGCAAAAATGAGGCGCGCCTATATTCAATCATGGAAATCTTGAAAATATTATTTGATAAAACCGAAAAGAGAGTGAAATATTCCATATTCCTTTGTTTTTTTAAAAAAATATTTGGCAACGTAGAGTAGAAATTTTCATGTCACGGAAATCATCAAATTTTGGAATCTGAGATGGAAAAAAGGTTCTCACTTGGGAAATTGATAAAAAATACAAAGTGGAGAAATTGGAACAACACGCTCATGACATAGACAGGAGTTATTGTAAAGGGCGGCAAATATCATTTTTTCCCAGAGCGGCTAAGTAACTAGATCGGGCCCTGATTACATACGTTATGTATGTACGAGTTTCGTAATGGCAATTAATATTTGAAAATAATTTATTTGATAGATATGTTGTAATACTGTATGGCACAAAATTTGTAAGTTAATTGTATAAAAATAACCTTTAATGATAACCTAACAATTGTGTTGTGGCACATTTATGTAGACCGTTAATATTGTTGATTAATTTAGAATACATTCTAAATTTTGAGAGTGTAACAAAATAAATGTTCAGTAGTAGAATGCTTGCCATCTACTATCAAAGATCCAATTTTATTATATAAATAGAAAAAAAGTAAAAGTAGGTACACATATCAGGTTTGATGATTTTGGCACATTGAGAGAATTAAGGCGAAGAGGGAAGGCAGAAGAGTTTGATATATGTATTTGAAAGAGGTGAATGTTCGAGAACAAAATAAATTAAATGTAATTAATAAAAGTATCGCATAATGCGAATAATTTCACTATTTTAAAACTATAAGATACTATCCGCAAAAATGTTATGATGGTCGTATATATTGAGGAAGATATATAAGTAAGTTTCAATCCATTGGATTGGTCTGCAAAGAGTTTGGATTTTCTTCTCCATTCCTCCCCATTTTCAGCTAGTTTCTTTAGTTCTACGCATGTGCCATAGTTCACGTTCTTCTTCAGTTGGTCCATATAAGTGTCTCTTGGTTGGCCTCTACCGTTTTTGCCTGCGGTCTTACCCTCCGCGATAGTGATTAGATCTTCAGCATGCGTCTGTTGCACCACACCTCAAAAGTCGTCAACCTTCTGCTTTCACTCTTGCCGATGGTCCACGTCTCGCAACCATATAGCAGAACGCTCCATACAAAGGGACTTCCTGACTCTTTTATCAATATTTGGGGATTCCAATATTGTAGATTTTTTGTAAAAGGTAATTTTCGCCTTGTTTATCTTGCACTCGATTTCTGATTTGGAGCGTCCATCCTGGTTTATTCTGCTATCCAAGAACACGAAATATCTTACTTGTTTGATACTCCATTATGTCAATGTTCGCAGTCGCCTCATCCGTTGCGACGATCGTACATTTTGTTTTGTTTTTATTTATTTTAACCAGGTAAATTTATCTAAACTTTGAAGTCATTAATTTTGAGAGGTAAACTTGATTAAATTAATTCCTATTAATTAAAGACAGAACAGCGTAATTCCCATGGTACCTATCGCAGATGATAGTAGAAACATTAATGTATTATTCTATGTACATTGCCAAGCAGGTCATGGCGCTATTAGGTAAATACGTTGGATTAAAATGCAGGGATTTTAGCACAGTATCGATTATCGAGTAATAAAATTAATTTAGTAGTTTACATGCGTGACATTATAAGTATGCATTGCGTAGTATGGTGAAACATTATTCTATCTGTTGTAGAGAAAATCTATATAATTCACCAGTACAATCTAATGTCTTGAATTATATCAGAACTAAATAAAGCTATATTTTAATTCTTATGAAAGCAATAAACTTTAATTGTCTGTAATTTAAAATTAATGTCACAAGTAAGTATCAGTAAATGAATGAATTAAACTATATATTTCATTCTTAACTAGCTGATTTTTTATGTTTTATAAAAACTTAGAAAAATTAAATAAATTTTAATTGAACCATGTAAATATAAAATTCAATCAAAATAAATATTTTGAGATTACCGTTATTTAAATATAATGTAAGTTTAGGATAAAAACAGCGCCACAAAGGCAAAAAGATATGTTTCAGGATAATGTTTATATATCTAAATATTTATTGAATGAGCAAAATAAAGCTGATTATTTGATTGGAACAACCAATATCACGTTTGAAGAAAGTGAAATTAAATTTAAAAATAAACCGTACCATTCGTGTGAAGAATTTTCCGATTTTATTACACCCACGCACTAAATAATTACTGTCACTAAAGAGGAGCACCAACACAACTCAGAAAATTGAGCTCAACTGCCCAGTGATAGCAATTATTTTAGCAAATGTTGTTATGATGTTCTTATCATTATTCCTCTATATGTATTTAAAATTATCACAACACTCGCACTATCTATATCAGATGTTCTCAAGAATAGAATTAAATATTATTTTTACTGTGGGAAGCAATGCGACAGGAATAATACACGATAAGTGTATTCAAAAAGTCTCTAATTTCTGCGTTTATTAATTTTTCCTATACGAACATTATATGTAAGGATAAATACTATTCATAGAAGCTTTATTCTATTTGTTTTGGTATCGAATATCAGCAATCTCCGGTACCATATTATTTACAGTATTGTAGTTTAACGCAACTGATTTCAGAAAATATATAAGTTTGTATTGTATGTAAACGAGAAATAAGAAAATTTTACTTCTGCGATTTTAAGCCCTTTTTGATCTATTTACGTGAGTGACGAATATGAGAAGTGTATGCAGGGATAAGAGTAAGTGGCACTCCATTCTTTCTGTCTACCTGCAAGGGAAGTGGCGCGATGCTGATGATAATGATGAATATTATCTTCTGTGAACTTTTATTGCTAAAATAATATAACTTTATGATTGATAATAGAGAATTCATCAAGGGTTGCTAGAATTGATGACAATATTATATTTTTTTAGATGATTCTGTATTTAGATCCAAATACACTACAGACACCCTCAGAGTAGGTGATATGCTTTTGTCGTGAAGGGGAGTAAGTCGTCATGGGCTAATATTGAATCCGGATCTCTTCTCGAAATTCCAAGACTCTACCATCAGACTACCGACCTCCTTCTGAACAAACATTATTAAAACATATACCAATATATATATATATATATGGGTTAGTTGGAAGATATCGCGCTTCTGCGATAAACTCGCCCATTGCACAAATTTATTTGTCTGGTTCTACAATATTTATATTTTAATAATGTTTGTTTTTTTGTGCAATAAAGATTTTTATTATTATTATTAATGAAAGATCATGTAATTTTACGCAGGAGATAATATGAGATGAATGTTTTACTCCATTTCACTGCGTACAGTCGGGCAGAGTCTTGGCTCTTGCCTTTGCACACGGGACGAGACACGGCTTGTCACCAGAACATGCAGATTAGATTCGTCGAAAAGGTGTTGTGTTTCAACATTGTGATCACGTGTATCATCAGGACCATCTCGCAGAATGGCCGACACAACGTTTAATCCAGTATGCGAGGAGTAACGCATATTATGATAGACTGTATGATCTAATTTTCATTCGAAATGCATGTGCAACATGCATTCCATTAATGAAAGATCATGTAATTTTACGCAGGAGATAATATGAGATGAGCAAGGTTTGCTCATCGACGCCTGCTGCCTTCACGACACCCGCGCCGCCGAAGCCTGCCACCGCTCCTCTACGCCCCAGCTGATGTCAGGTTGAATCCTGCACGAAACGTCGGGCAGAAGCCAACGGTCTTTCTCAAGACCAACTATAAAAGCCTTTCTCAAGGCGTAGAGTACCCAAAAGCGATACTTCTATATATATACAATCACGGCATATCCTGCAAGTGGGGTAACTAGCAAACAGAATGCATGTTATAAAAATGTTGTTTTTACTCACCACGCCGATAAAAAATAAGACATCCAGGATGGGTGGCATGCCTAATCGCTGAATTGCAGATATTAATTGTCTTAGACGTAAGGTTTCACAAACACCTACAATTTGCTATATTTGAAAAATTATTAGTCTACAGTGTAGTAAATTTAGTTATAAATACTCACTTTCCGTACAGCGGACCGTGTCCTTATTACATCTGATCGTCATTTAAAAGTGAGTAATTATGTGTTCAAAAATAATAAGATTATTTTATACAACGCTTTTAAACAGAGACAATAATATTGATAAAGCAATGTATTACATACATACCTAATATATGTATTATACATATATGGTATGTTATCTCTGTGGTTTATATTACATGAACCACGATAAATGTGAATACATAACAAATTATTGATATTGTGTTGTATGAATGATGGAATCACCACACTATATTACAAATTTTATTATTGATGTAGGAACCTACCGGGTATACAAATAATATATACATTACACAGAATATAAATATTTTTCTTATAAGAAAGATAAGTTATTTACCGCTTTAAAATCTTATCTTTCATTCGCTCTTAATTGGGGAACTGGCCAGATCTTATTGTATGTTTGTAATTTATGTATTGTGTTGTCAGTTTTCTGTGAGTGTCTCTATGAAATAAAATAAAAAAAAATAAAAAAAGATGTAGATAACAAGTTATTATTATTTTTTTATTGTTTTTATTTATTTATTTCTTAATAAATTACGATTAACATACATACTTTATTGATGCTGCCCAACTAGGTAGATCCTGTACTAGGGCAAACATCTCACAAACATATCAATCATATACAAACATATACACAATCACATTCATAAAAAGCAAATGCTGCACTGTAAACTGTCCATATATGAAATTATACACAAACAAACCATTTCTCCATATAAAACAAGAAAAAATAAAACAACATATCCCTCAAACATACACATGACAAATCCCACACTACATATTAATACACGTAGATCATCCCACACACGTTATTAATAACACATTATATTAAATATAATATGGACTACCTGATGGACGACGCCTTCTAGGAAAACTCCCTAAACGATGGAAGGACAGCTGGACCTCCATATATACAGAGGGCCCTCCTGCATGAACACTGAACAGACTTCTGGGTCCAATAAAATATTAAGAAGAAAAGAGGATATATTAAATATTATTTTTCTCCTACTTCAAAAGACTAATAATACCTTTCACCCTTTTTCAATGCTTGTTCTCTTCGCTTACTTTTATGCAGCATCAATCAAACAGCATCAATGTAACTTTTTTATATGAATGAAGTCATAGAATATGGCGCCCTTGAAATGAGTAAACGGAGTTTTACAAATTATTTTTATCCTTTACTGTACATCTGGTTAGTATATATAACTTTATAAAGTAGCCAGATGTGCAATAAATAGAGACAAAAAATATTGATATACAGTATATACAACTGTTAGATAAACAGTGGTCGGGGTAAAACTGACAATTGTGGGAATCTACACTCTCTCTTCAATGCTCCTTTTGGAAGATAGTAAATTTATTGAACAAAAAGAATAACAATATTATAGTACATAAAAAAATACATAAAATCCACTAATAGCTGGATACACACGGAAAGATTTCTCTGTACAATTCGAACAATATATCTTTTGATTTGTCAAATCTTAGAGATAAATCTGCAGGTTAGTGTTGTCTATAAAAACTGAAAGATCAACGATAAATTGGTTATGAATAGTGACAGATAAATTGGTCCATTTTATCTGTGATGCAATACTGTTCTGCATACAATCATGTACCAAATTAACTGACCGACAAATAG
The DNA here is from genome assembly GCA_947579605.1 of Athripsodes cinereus. Taxonomy (NCBI): domain Eukaryota; kingdom Metazoa; phylum Arthropoda; class Insecta; order Trichoptera; family Leptoceridae; genus Athripsodes; species Athripsodes cinereus. The sequence goes on along the minus strand of OX388305.1, from coordinate 25,746,875 downwards.
GTGACACAAAATCGCTTACATAAATTTGCTTGTTAGTGTAAAAAGACCGATTTATCTTAACGATATTTTAAACCAATTTATCTGCCGATTTATTGGTACGATTTATCGGTGAGATTTATCTTTACGTGTGTATCCAGCTATTGTAAGACAGACGAGCAGAAAATACGCAATAAAACATAAATTAGGTACATGGTACATTTCCTATAAAAAATATGTTAAAACTTTTCATAAAAATGTGAGTACCGAAAAAAGGCGAGTCGCAAAAGTAGGAGGGTACTTGGTTAAATATTTAAATACATAAACCATGAATCTATAATGTAAAGATTAGAAATTCAAAGAAAATATTGATAATGTGACCAAACACATTGGTATTATAAGGCTTGAAGGACAATATTTGATTTTTCATTGTAGGAGTCCTTTTATGACTTTGTCTGTCAGGTGTGCAATATAAAGGTAAGAAAGAGACCATAATCATTTTACTTTTATAGAATGAAACAGCACAATAATAATAATTAAGGAACATGTGTCCTAAGAAGACTAGTACTTTGTTACTTTTCTATATCATAAAGGTCAATAGTCTAAACTTAGTTGTATAAATATTGATTGTGTATGTACATAATAATATATTCTGTTGGCACATGAATCCGGATCATTTTTATACAGCTTTATTAAGCATGTTAATAGCATCAAAACAAGACATTTCAACATAAAATTCTTACTTATATTAACAAGTAGGTAGGTATGTTGTAATTATATTTTTTACTGATTCCAACGCTGAAAAATAAACTGTGATATTTTTTACAACACGAATGTTATTTGAAATACTAAACGTTCGTTTTTATACCTTTTGTTTGATGAATACAAAGAACATCTGCAACATAGAGGGGAGGGGAGTACTTCCTTTCAGCTGAAAGGTATGTACTTCAGAATTTGTAGAAGCGACATGTATATATAGTAATAATAGTAATATGTGATGTAGGTTTAAATAGGTCAAGGTGAAAACATGTTGTAGAATAAAACAAAGCAAATGAACTGGAGACTTATTTGGTGTTTACTTGAGAATCATAATTCAATTCCTAAAAGATCCTAAAGGTATAACTAAATTTGAGTGAAAATAATATCATTATATTGTTCTATACGCGGAAAAAAAAGTATGGCGTAGCTATGAAAACATTTTTTTCTAAGATTAATATGACAGGTATTTATACTAAAATAGTGTAAATTATTTTATCTCGCTTTTTTGACCGTTAAAAATTATAACGATTTATTAAAATTATATGAAATGATTGTAAAGTACAAATAAATTTGTTTCAGTGCACATATTTTGAGCAGAAACACTCAAAAGATGATGAAGATTAGGATGACAAAGCAGTTGCGACAAAAGCAAACAGCGACCGAAGATTAATGACTTTAATATATTAAACAAAGTGTGCGCAGAGCAGAGGGTAAAGGACTAGAAAGTATTCGCTACAACAAGGAGGTAACGTTGACAATGAACGTACGGGAAAAGGTGTTAGTTAGCATATATAAAAAATTAAAAGTTACTTTGAAATAAGATAGCTATTGGTATAGTGTCGTAGAAGATAGATATCATTCTTTTTTGATAAGTTTAGTTCTTTCTTTATAAAAATGTACATTATAACAAGGCTTGAGTATATAATGGAATAAAGGGAAGTGGCATAATGGTTTTCATATCCAAATCTTTATACGAGTATCTGAATGTAACGTTACCACATAGAAAACAGTAACACTTGAATACCTCATATTATAGGAATCAATACTGGTCGATGGTAATATAACTAATTTACAAGTTCACAGATTGATTTTTAATTGGACGTATAATGTTAATTCATGTTAACATTAAATAATAATAATAAAATTTATTTTACATAAGTCTCATGAAACTAAAAGAGATATGATATTTAATCCTCAGTGTTTATTTTGTCTTAAATATAGGTACCCAACAAATGAGATAATTGGGTATGAATTTGTTTTGAACATTTATTTTACATCAACAAAGTTATAAAAACCATAATAAGGGACAGTAAAGTATAATAAATTTAGTTATGATTGATAGTAAGTTGTATGAGCTATTCTCCAATGTAATCAACGTAAGTAGGCTTTATGTTTTTCATAAGCTTATGTTAGTAGTAGTATCATGTACCTTTATGCATATTAGATAAGCCATACTATCTATATTAAAACAACACATGGTTAATGAAATAAAATGTCTCACACATTAATTATGCTTTTTATTTGTGGAGATAGGATAAAGATATATGGAAACTTGTATATGAATAAATATGTGAATATTAAATTCAATTATAGATTTGTAGACTATTCTTTAATATATGTAGGTATATACATTGTAAATATTTTATCTATTGCTTGTTATAATCATCGTATGTTTTGAATACAAAATAACAATTACATAAGTGGTATGCAAGTCCAAAGTAAATGAACTCTATTATTTACACAAAGTAAAAAATTGTACCTATTACGAATACAAAATTACTCACAATAAATTTATGGCACACGTTAAAAAAGCGTTTTTAAACATTATAGAATATAATGAATAATACTTATTTTTTTTCTAGTTTTAGTATTGATCCCTCCCTCTCCCTAGTACCCAGAAAAAAATAATTGGTCATCCACTCTTTTCTGTTAGTTTTCGAGAATCAAGCTGTGTTCTGTTGCATGTTTATTATATGTAGCTGGTCTGCTGGCTACCCCACTTGTGGGATAGGAGTAATAGTAGTACTATTGAGTCATGAGTAACAATAAACAATGATAAATATTGTTCATTTCATTATGTAATTTAAAATGTGTTACAATCAACGAAATTGTTCAAACATATTAACTTATATACCTATCAATAAATAACTTAATAATAAATAATTAAGATAAATAACTTACTTTGTGATTAAAATTGTTGTAAAAATCGTATAAGTAGGAAAAATAAAAATATATTACTTTTATCAGATGACATTTACTTTTTTGTCTTAAAATGCAATTCATCTATTAAAACGATATTAAAATAACTTAATTTCCACACAAAAAATAATAATACACAAAATCACTGGCCAATGAACACTGCATGGTTTTATTTACGTCGAAGCGAAGTAAATAGTATCGGGAAATTTATTATTATAATTCGTACGGAAACACCAGCTCGCCCAACCACGCATTCACCGAATCAACAGATTGCTACTGAGCAAAGACACCGTATTCCGTATTACATACAAACTTTCCTTTCTCCGCCGCCTGAGATTATTCGTATTTTCCGACAATGTCCGATCGCTTTACCATTATGTATGTATGATGTTCTGCGCAGAATGACGACGCACATGTACAAGTTTATATTTGAAAACTTGTAACTAATTATTGGTTTTCATTTCACTCAGCTTTTCTGCGTAATGAGAAAATCACATTAGATATTAAAACAACGATAAACAGTTATCTTCATATTATTATCATGTACACAAGTAGGTACCTAGTTTTACAAATCCAAACGAGCATAATATAATAACACTTAAAATGTTTAAAATGCTCGTAAGAATCAACTTACTTGCTTGAAGCCAAAATTTATTTTATGTTTTGGTTTCAGATTTTGTTAGATATAAAATAAATTTTTGCACATGTTTTTAAAAAACAATAAAATTTTAATAAAATAATTAAAGTATAAAATATAATTTTGAGTTGCAGAATAAAAATACAGGTATGAAAACAATGAAGATATACTTTATGTTTTAAGAAATAAACTACGTAAGGAAGTGTATATATATTACTATCTAAATTTCACATAGTCGATAAAGAGATTCAAAATTTTCTTGAATTTACTAATAGCTTCTTCGCTCGTGAAAGATTCCGTTAATGTAGGCGCAAAGACAAATCATTCTATCGTTCTAAAAATAACTATGAAAATGGATTTGAAATGATTGTAGAAGATACATGATACATCAAATTATAATATGACAGTAATAAATGAAATGGGTTCCTGATTGAACTTATTGATGTTATTTCTTTTATTTAATTTAAAGATACGTAGAGATGAAGAGACTGGCTGAGAATAGGGAGGAATGGAGAAGGAAATCCTAACTCGTAGCAGACCAATCCAATGGATGAAACACAGATGAAACACAATTACACCATAAATATACTAGTTTTTAGAAAACTGAAACAAAAAAACTGTTGATAATTGAAAAAATAATATTTTTTTTTGGAACCTGGGCCCGTAGTCAAAACACATTTTAGCGATACGTTTTCGCTCGAATATAGACGACGTTGCGAGAAAATGTAATTTTCGTAGCACAAGTATTTTGTATTTAAGCTACAATATTTTAGCTGAGATAGTAGATGACAAAATTGAAATTATTTTATTTTTGATATGACACATTGTTGACCTCACCCACCATAAGTGTAGTAGACAATGAAAATACTATATGCATTAACAAACGACGCTCTAACTTAGCATTATCCTCCTTATATCATTGTTCAATAAAGCCAAATACAAAAAACTGGTTTTTCCATATTTAAAAATTTATGGTCAGGTAAATTTGCAAATGCTTTCACTTACTCCCACGTTTATTAGACACAATTTGAAAAGATCAGTTTACGATAATGAACATTTTGACCAAAATAGAGGACGTAGGTTTTAGTTTACAAAGTCTCATGTTGAAAAATATATCTACCCAACACCTTATTAATGAATTTGTAACAGGAATAACAGGTAAAAAAATACCTATGTGTAGTAATACCTGTATTCCGTTAATTTATAGACGCATGATGAATTATATACATTTATGTGCCTCTTCTACGAAATAATATTGTTATTTAAGATTTAACAGGTGTGTGTTCCTATTATATACCATACCTACATACTATAGCTTGAAGTGATTGCTTTTAAGTTACGCCCGTCTTGTGGAATTTTTCTGTTTCGTTGGTACCTCTGTTACCTGTTTTTCTGTTATCTACTAGGTAGGTATGTATTTTTGCCAATCAAGTTTTAATGATATGTTTATTATTTATTGGTTTGGATTAGTTTATTTATTGGTAATTAAAGTTTCGAATGGCAAATGCTATATATATATATATGGACAATTTGTAAAGCGCCGTTTACTCATAACATGACCTCAAGGGCGCCGTTTATCGTATCCATCACCCGAAACTCCCAGCAAAAAGGTGTGTCTTCAGTCCTCTTTTAAAACTCTCTCCATTCACCTCCTCTCGCAGACACAGAGGCAGCTTGTTCCAACATCTGGGACCCGCAACACTAAACGCTCTATCTCCAAAGCCTGTTTTGCGAGATCGAGATGGCTCAACAAGTCTGCATTTTGCCTCACCCTGTGCTGAGCGAAGCATGAGCCGTCTTTCACTGATGGTCTCCATCTCGCACATCTCCGACAAATAAGATGGTAATACTCCCTTCAAGGCCGAAAACACCATCACACATATCTTATACTCAATCAATCTATCATAATATATTTTATCAATCAAGAATTTATCTTCTTCATCTGTTTGATGAACTGGATTAAAATGTTTAAACATGTAGGTAAGTAATAAGAGTCATAAAAGGATGTAAATACATTATTGTACCTATAGATTAATTCAAAAGATATTTTCTTCGTGGGTAAATTCGTGGTAAACCCGTGAATTCTAAAAATTCTAAAAGAAAAAACTGTTTTTAGATGAAAGATATCACTGTTTTTGCGATACAGTCGACCTCAACATTTTGCTGTCGTAATTTGAATTTATTCTTATTGATGTTAAACTTTCACTAGATTTTTACATCTGCGTGAAGATTTAAGAATGTTACATATTCAACAGACATCTCATCTGCACAACCAACAGAGTGTACAAACTCCTTTGAGTAGGAAATAAGAAAGGTGTTCCGATGGTTAAAAATTGGCTTAGACTGGTTTAAGTGCACTTTACCTATGACATGTTTATCAATATCACCAATTTCTATTTTAAATCACTGTGAAAAAACATATTTTGAGCACACATGTCAACTAACAGCAATTATTGGTATGATTGTGTTTGAAGCTGTTGACAATTATTTATCGTTGCTTGTTGAACTTGCTAACCCGAAACACAAGATGGTGCTAGAGAACGATACAGTTCTCCTATTTACAGCGTTGGTTTGGCCAGTAGTTTAAAAATGTTTAATTGTAGTTTTCGCTTTACTGGGTTTTTACACCTGCATGAGTGAAGATATAAAAAAATACTCAACAGACATATTTGCATAATCAACGGATTGATTATTGATTATTGACTCATATATTTATTGTATTTTATTTGAATAAATAAAATTATATTTACAAAATCTTTATGATGTTCTTCTCAAAAACGTTCTTCTTTAATCCGATTTTCACCCAAATTTAAACATGTAATATTTTGATAAACCTCCCTGTATTCTATTAAGTTGTCAGAATTGTAAATCCTATTATTATGCTGTCAACAAGAGCTTGTTGTTTATAAGTGAAGTTAGTTGAGTGAGTTAAATATATTACATTAAATCGGTTTCACTGAAACGTGGGGATAAAACAAATTTACCGTGAAAATTGGAAAACGGTTTGACAAAGCTTTGGTTATTTCACTATTACCTCCCTTGTATTGAGTACTTATACTAACAATAAATGAATTCTACTATCGCAGTACAGAATAGAAGTTTTCTTTTTTGAAACAGAGCACTCGACATGGAATGGATTACTAAAATGTGATTTACTAATATGGTAAGACGTATGAAAGTTCGTTTTTTGTTATTTTCGTTGTCACAATAAAACATTTTTTTTTATCTTACATTTATTTATTTTTTCCCTTGTAGTCTTTTAGTTTAACCAAGAGGTTATTGAAAAATGGATAATTAAATAAAACTAATATTTATCTCCTATCTATCTATACCCTCACGCCATGTCCCAGGAGGGGTAGGCAGAGAGAACGGAACGCCATTGGATCTATATCCATCCTTACAAACTTCTTTCGCTTCGTCCACACTCATCCAGTTTCTCATACATACACGCCGATTTCTTTCACTCAACACGCGACCAACCTTGAGTATTTGATCCACGCGATCAAGCTACGTGTGTTTCTTGGCCGTCCGCGCCAAGATAAATACCCCCTCTTTCAGATAAATACATCCTTTTCGTCATTTATTTCGCTAATATTTATTCTACAAGAAATGCTTATATTTATTCTAAAACATTTCAGTACCTACATACTTGATATTTTATTTTCATCTCTCCTCGGAATGATCTAGTGCAGTATTTCCCAAACTGTAGCGAATATTGAGTGGGACCTAATTGACGATTCGCCACTGCATAAGATATGAATAAAAACATGTTGTTGGAGCAATGTTTGGAGACAAAAAGCTAAAAGGTGGGTCCCAAGATTGGATTTTTTTCCTAGATGGGTCGGAGCCCAGTCAACTTTGAAAACCACTGATCTAGTGTGTCATGAATAAAATTGGTATCACGATTTTTTAGCAGCCTCAAACAGGTCAAACATATTGGCTAAGTCCCCAGTATGAAGGGCTGTTTAAATGTTAATGGTCTGGCTTAATGTATTGATATCTTCAAAGTGACTATGTGGAATTAATAAGCATGATTGACAGCAAACTGTATTTCATAATATGTTGTTGTTTGGATATTGTTTAAAGCTATCTTCTGGGATCGCATTGGCCTTTAGCTGTAATGATTCTTTTAAGAATCGTCTTGTTATCATCAATAATAACAATAATAATAATAATTCTGGACTCTTTTGTTATACCTTTTATGTTCAAAAGTCGAGATGTCAAAAAAATTCAACCGTTTTACAGAAAAATAATAAGAAAGTAAATAAGTAATGTTACGGTCTAACACATTTTTCATAATATAATATTTTATATAGAGGCATAGTTTTTGTCCTAATTTAACGTGACATTTGAGTTTTTCTCAGCAGGCAGTTATTTTGACACATGTCTACGTGTCAACAGAAAAAAATAGCAAAAAGGTCAAACAAGCACAGAGAAGCTTACGAGATTTATTTTTTCCTTTACAACTTTATATATCAAATTTCACGAACAACTCTAAGGGGTTTCACTGAAATCACATTTTTTAGTAGTTTCTATTGCTTTTATTTTTTTTTTCAATTTAACGTAATAGAAATATTTTTTCTTTATCAACAGCGATTTTGTGGCTATTGAGCTACTTTTTCCCACGATTTTCCAATGTTGTTGTCCTACAATAATGAAAGAGGTTCGATCAGGCTATTTGGAAGGTTGTAGAATGATAAATGGGACTTTTAGTGAGCATTTTCATTAAAAAACATATTTTTTTTGATGAGTAAAGTTTGTTGATTCTTATTATTTAGATATTTTGTTTAAGTAATAAATAAATTACAATATATTTAATAAATTTGTTCGTAGAAAATTTCAATCTTATTTTTATCACGGATAATATAATAAAAGCTTTTGCAAATAGATGAAATCGGAATACATTTAATAGGTTTGTAAAATATACTGAAGTAAGTGTAAAGATTGAGTTACAATGAAACCATTTACTCGTTTCAGTTCGCCCAATAGAGTACTTACGCGTGAGAAGAAAACCATAAAACCTATCACTTCATAAACTTATAGAGCTTAGCACGAGGGAAAATAATAATGTAGTATTGATCTCTACATTTTATCTAAAGGTAAAATATTTTTCTTTTATGATAAGAGTGATGCGTGGGATTTTTATGCTTAAACAATGTGTTGAATTTTAAGAATGTAACTCAACAAACACCTCAATCAGCAGTTTGTGAAAAAAATATTTTATACGAAACAAGACGGTGTCCCGATACTTACGAGACGACTTATGCTGGCTGAAGCTTATCACTTTTTCTTTTTCCTAATTATCGAAGTTTAGACAAACTGATCATTGTGCTGATGAGTTATCTCCTGAGCAATATTTTTATGATCTTACGCATGTGTAAAAAATCTAGAAAAATGTAACAACTACATCAAATATTTTTTTTTTGTATTGAATTGTAGAGTCCCCGGCCAAAAACTAGTCTTCGAGTGCCCTGTATAACATAGATACACTCAATATTTTCAAGAAGTTGTAGCTAGCGATGAAGTAAGCCACTTATTCTGATTAAAAAAATATATATTGGCGCTGTGGAGCACACGGCATAGATCTCTCACTCTTGTCCGTAAGATTACTAGTATCCTGTAAAAGGCGGGTGTTCGAATAAATAAAGGCATTTTACATCTCAAATTTAGCGATGAGGTTTGCCACCCATCCAGAATGTCTTGATTTTCTGCTGGCACAGAGAAGACAGCTTGCATGTTTACAACATGCAGCCGATCTGCTGGCTACCCCACTTTAGAGGTATGCCGTGATGGTGTACTGGTAGTAGTAGTATTGGCACGAAGAGGATGACTTGTATGATTATTACATGATATTAATCTGCTGGCTACCTTATTTGTGTGATTAGTCGTGATAGATAGAATTTGAACATTCAATTCATATAGCTAAATATTGCAAGATATTGCAGTACTTAGAACGAGTGTTAAAATTCCTGCAATATACACGAGTAACCGAACGAGTTTGCTATTGTTTTGTACTTCTTCTAAAATAAAATGTGCAACAAAACAAAGAATGTAAGCTTTTAAGTGCAGTAGGTAGGTAAGTATTGTGTGTGTAAGTGACAAAGCTGGATCCGATCCAATGCCATTATTTAGGAAACAGGGTTTAACGTTTCTGAGGTAGTGACCGAACTAAAAGATTTTTTACCTTTAAATTAATTTCTTTGTTTTATTTATTTCTCTGTATTATATATCACTTTTATTTGTGTAGGCTGCTTAGTTGATTGGTTGAACAATCGTTAAGTGAGAGTTTTATAATTTTTGTAAAAAATGTAAAATGAATTTGCGTTTTGCATTTCTTTATTTATAATCTCAGTGGGTTCAATAAGTAAATAAAACATAATTGGCTAAAATAGTGTAACATGCATCCACAGGTGATGACTAATCGTTGATACGATTTATTCATGGCAACTTTGAGTAAACAGAGAACTCAGTGCATGTAATGAACGTATAGGTCGAATTTGTGTTAGAATCATTGCGTTTCGCTAGTAACATGGAACGCTATACATGGAAGCTTCCGACGATGGAGACAATATGACATCCTTGTGGATATTTTATGAGTAAGCGGCGCTTGAAAAACTGTTCATATATTATGTTAACAGTTAAAAATACTGCTGAATAAAAATAAACAAAGTATATGCTCATAGCATAAGTTTTAAACTGCATTAGTTATGTATATAAAAAGTAAAATAGAATCCAGCATGTGTAATAATAATTAATTGTTACGATTATTATTTTTACTGGAAAAAGAGTGGGTGACACATGTCCAATTAAAACTGGCTGAATATTTTGCTATTGGGTTTTCAAACAAGACAGCGGAGATAGAGCTTATTTTATCATCTGAAATCTAGACGGACTTAATTCTATGAAAAAAATTGACAATTATTCATTGTTAAAAATCGAAATGTTGGAGATTTTTTCTTCGGAGGCAAAGCTACAAGGAAAATTCGATCATGAAATGTCACTAAGTAGACAATATGTGAGTTAATATTTAAAAATTTAGTTAATAATAAAAAATAAATTTGATATTTCACGTGAAAAAAAAACAAGAATTTCTGTCTTGCGATAATTTAACATGTCCCTGTATTTTCAATCATGAAGTGAAGAGATGAGAATTGGAATTTCAGTACATACATCATGAATCTAATCCTGTGGAGAATAAAATTCTCGCTATGTATTTTTCTCACAATACGATTAGGTAGGTATATTCAAACCACAATAGTCTGCGGAGATCTATTCTTAGTACCTACAATGATAATACTCGTATGCCACAGTGAGTGAATTTATTGCTTACTTCAGTTTGTTTTGATAGTTTTTAGTTTATTTTATGAACTGTTAAAATTACCCGTGGGATCCCGAGCAGAGCATTAGTTTCATCTTCAGTGCAGTGATTAATATAATAATTATGATGTCACCTTTAAAATTTATTGACAAAGAGAAGACGACTCGCATGTTTATTACAGGCAGTTAGTCGACTGGCAACCTCACCTGTGGAAAATACTGTGACGGTATGAATGAATGAATTATAATACATGATATAATGATTAAAGAACGCTTAAGTCGGTAAAATACACACATTCAATTAAATAAATAAAAAAAAATACATGTACCTAAGTACCATCGCTGAGCATCGTAAGATAAAGTAGTATATTTTTTTTTCGTTAAATCTAGATACTTTTTCTAAACGAAGTTTTTCTCAATTTATGTTTGCAATTTAGGTACTGTGAGATTCGTTTATACCATTTATTTGTACGAGTGGTAAACAGATTTGTATCAATTACTTCGGCAAACGTTAGAGTTTTTTCACAATGATTAAAATACATTTCCTAGCACTTTAAGTAAAGTAAATTTGTTTACATTTTTATTAATATATCTTAACAATGATTTATTGTGGTATTTTGCGTATTTATCTATAATGCCATAATCCAAACAAAAATATTTTATCTGTTCGTTCGAAAGATAGAAGTAGAATAATAAAATAATTACTCTAAATGAGATTATGTTTGCCTTTTTTAATATAATTTCATTTGATCGTGCATGCTGTAGACACGCTTAATTGGGGTTTGGCCTGACCAGACCCCCAAGACAAACATACACTTGGCGATCGATTACAAACGAATTTTCGACAATAATTGCAAGAATAACGCATAATTACATGGTACATCTAGGTAGATTGTCGAAAAATTCGCCAGTAGTCGATCGCTAAGTACAGTTTGTCTACGGCCCCAGATCAATGTTATCTTTTTTTCTTCTTCTTGTTTTTATGAACGTTTTGTCAACTCTCTGTGTGTGTCTCTGTAGAATAAATAAATAACATAACATAACTAAAATAATCAAAACGAATAAATGCGAATGTTGGTGTTTACATTAGAACGAAGCTTTCGAACGCGCGCTGTCTGAATATGAAATGCGTTCCGATTTTAAGCTGATGGCAGTGGACGTCACTGAAAATATGTTTCGATTTAAATTATATGTTTTGTACAATATGATGTTAAAATCAAGGACATTACTTATTTTTATCACGGTTATGGTATATTTTTAGAAAATAGACATTTGAGTTCAAGGTCTTTACCTACCAACTTATTATGAGCAGCTTTGTATTTAATGTTTGCTAAATATGTACGTCTATTATACAAAATAGAGAGATTTAGTAGAATAAAACAAGAATGTTAAACTTTTAGTTTTATAAATCATCATCTTGCCCTTCAACGCTCCTCTCAGGATCATAGGACAGAAACTAGCCTCCTCCATTCACAGCGTCTCTGCACCAAATAAGCAACACGTCACCTCTCCAGATGACAATACGAACGCTCAATCAAATGTCGTTGTCATAGGAACGATGTATTGTGAAAATAGAAGCAATAATGCTTCACCTCCATGATTTTTTTTCTGTAAAGGGACATTAATTTTATTTAACAAATATAATATAAACTCATACTAATTAAAAAAAAAGGACAAAAATTTGTGCAGGGTTTACAATATACGAAGCTTTTATTAACATCAATGAAGCTTATTTGAATTTGATGAATTACTTGCAGTACCTACAGCCTCTACTTAATTTTGAATCCGTAACATAAATTTTCATTTAAGATAATAAGGGTTGTGGTGAGATGAAGGGTGAAATGTTCGTCGTCGATTTATTTTTTCTGTATGAGTTTGTAAATATCCATACCCTATAATTATCATATCATATGAAAATGTAATGCGGCATTTACGTGAGCTCTTCGTGATTTATGTGTAAATTTGAAAAAAAAACTTCTTAAAAACCATTTGAATAATGTTAGTATTACAACTCTAATAAGTATTTATGAGTAACTGGGGTTTTCTTGACATTGAGAATATTAATAAAACTACCTTTATGTCAACACACATCATCGGAACATTTTCCATTAGTGAGATAGCTAGTATGGTAATGAAAATAGCGAGCTTTTAGCTTAGTGTGAAAGGTGTATAAGGTTGTATTTGGGCTTATAACAAACCCAAATATATCTTTGAAAAAAATATTGAGACGAACTCATAGACTCATTGATAGGTACTCTTCATGCCATATAAAATAAGACGTATCACGTTGTTGATTACAAACATATTATTCATAGCTACATATCCTTTACAAGATGCTAAAAAACTTATGGACAAAAGGGTAAAACCCACCTCAGATACAAAATACCTTGAAAAAAAAACTTTTCCAAAGATGATAATCATGGTTTCATTTCTTTTATGTATTTTCTCAATTTATGTATTAATAATAATGTTGAAAACGAATATGTGAAATATTTAAGTTTTCCGCAATCTAAAAATTTAAATCACTCTTTAATCAAAACTCAATTAACAAATGATTTTAAAGATTTTAAAGATAATGAAATATTTAAATGTGATCTATCGACCAAAAACATAGTAAAAACAATAAACGCGTGGGCAATCCCATTATTAACATACTCATTTGGCATCATAAAATGGTCTAAAACGGATCTAGATAAATTAGAAAGACTAATTAGAACACAATTAACAAAAAATAGATATCACCATCCAAATTCCGCGAAAGAAAGGTTGGTTCTGCCTAGGAGTATAGGAGGAAGAGGAATTGTTAACATTTCCTCTTTACATAATAATCAAATAGAATCCCTTAAAACATTTTTTAAAAACAAACAAAATAATTCTATACTACATAAAATTATAATACAGGCCGATAAAAATCATACACCTTTAAATTTAAATGACGAAACAGTAGGTCCGCGATTAAACTAAGTATTTAAATCTTTTGTTAGAATCTTGGGGTAGGAAGGAACTTCATGCTAGACACCTCAATGATCTCAACCAATCTTATGTTGACAAATATGCGTCAAACCGGTGGTTGACCATTGGGGAATTGTATGAGGAAACCGAGGGTTTTATGTCAGTAATTCAAGATCAGGTAATAAATACAAAAAAATATCAAAAGTATATCATAAAAAATCAAAATATAATTGATGATTCGTGTAGGAAATGTCTGGCCAAACTGGAAACAATTCAACACATAGTTTCGGGTTGTTCCACTCTCGCTCAAACTGAGTATACCAATATACATAATCATGTCGCAAAAATAATACATCAAAAATTAGCAATTAAACATAATCTTTTAAACTCACAAATAGTAATACCTTATTATAAATACAACCCGGAACCGGTCCTAGAAAATCAAAATTACAGACTCTATTATGATAAAACCATAATAACTACTATACCATCACGGCATATCCCACAAGTGGGGCAGCCAGCAGACCAACTGCATATAAAACATTCAAGCTGTCTTCTCCGTGCCAATATAAAATCAAGACCATATAAATAAAACCATAATAACAGATAGACAAATACATCATAATAGACCCGATTTAGTATTACATGATAAACGTAATAAAATAACGTACCTAATAGACATCGCTGTCCCAAATACACATAATATACAAACAACCGTCGCAGAAAAAATACGTAAATATACAGAACTAGCAGGAGAAATAAAAAGTATTTGGCATTCTAGATCCGTTTATATAATACCTTTAGTCATGTCAGCTACAGGGGTAACTCCGAAATCTTTAATAAATAATTTACAAAAATTAGATTTACCGGTTAATTTGTATATTAAAATTCAAAAATCTATTATAATAAACACTTGTAATATTGTAAAAAAGTTTTTGAACACAGATATTTCAGGCACAATGCTGGTATTTTGATCCCGCGTTTTGAGCCTAATCCTTTGATATATAGAGTTTAGAGTTCGTCGGTAGCCTGGAGGTAGAGTCTCGGCCTCTTGAACAAGGGGTCCGCGGTTCGATCCCAGGTGCCGGCAAACTCCCCTTTCACGACACAAGCTTTTAGCTTACTGTGGAAGGTGTATAAAGTTGTATTTGGGTTTATTTCAAAACCCAGATAACCGCGAAAAAAAAAAAATTAAATATAAAGAGTTCCTTTACATTATATTTTTTTCTGTATTACCAACAAAATCCGATTGATTGAAAGCTTATCAATATGAATAATACACATATTTAAATGTATGCTTAGAGGCATCTTTCGATAAAAATGAAAAACTTCATTAATATTTCTATGCTTTTCAGTTTCGAGAATTTGTTGATGAAATATAAACATGCTTTACAAAAATTTCGTAAGATGTCGCTATAAGTACAAAACAAGAAAAGCCCACCTACAAACCTATTTAGAAAATAATATTTTACTAGACTTTTTATTTTTCAATATTTATTGTGTTTGTTATTAACATCTCGTAGAAATATGGTAGATATAATTTTTTTACAAAAAAATATCATGACGTACCTACACTACATGTCTTTATTTTATTTACAAATGTAACAGAGCCCAACAAGGCAATATGCACATGAAATGTCAGCTATAAATATATATAATAAATCAATACGCAAATCAGTAATGGTCCCACGCACGATATATAACAATAAAGGTGTAAATATCAAACAATACTATATAGAAATTAATAGTAAAACAAAACAAGAAATAAATTACTTATGAAAATATGTACATACGTCGAAGGTAGGTATAGGTAGGTTTATGTATTAAATTTTCTTTTGATATTGTTTTTCCTGACAAAAAAAATACTTGAGAATGAAAAGAAAACATACAAAATAGGTTTTGATCGTTATATGTATGTAGATAACTACATATGTAAATAAATCTACAAAAATGTAGAGAGCGAAGGGTAAAATAAAACATTGTAACGGTTTCATATAATATTCAAGAGTTTATTAGCATAATAAATATTATTTAAAGGTTCATAATTTAAGCACAAAGTTTCATTCTCAGGATTACAAAATTTCTTCAGATTTTATTATACCTCCAGTATTCAAGTGAAAGAACGATTAAATAAATACCTAGTATCCTCCCACTTCCATAAACATTACCTTATATTATGAAGCTGTATAAGTTCTAAACTTTGAGATTTCATCATTATTATTTAGTGCGCGGTTGGACTCTCCAAGTTCTCTAATATACCTATGCAGATTTGCCATACGCTACGTTATCCGTACAATAGCTTTAAGGCTGAATATTTTACTTTCAGACGTTTCTCGTAGCTCGAGCACTACGGGAGTGTTTATTGTGTTCGCGTTCAAATACATACGCTATGATGGCTCTACGACGTAGCTTTGTATTTCCTAGCAGCGTGATATTTTGTTTTGTGATAACAATCATGGGTTCTACGGATGCAAGAGCGGTAAGTTTACATTTTTTATTCTCAACTCATTCTTTAGTTTCATATTATTAAATTTAATATTGAAAGAAAATTCTCGGTGAGATGTGAAAAAGTTTTTGTCGAGTTGTCGAGGAAAGTTTTAACTTTATACTCCGTTTTACACGTGAAGGACAGAGAGCGCCAGAAAATTCGTTGAAAAGGGTTTATTCCTCTTTCAATGTAGAAGATTTTAATGGTTTTCGCCTTGTCATGCAAAACAACAAATTTTATTGTACCTTTATTTAGTTAAATTCATTGTACATTTGTAACAGAATTTGTTTCTAAATTACTTTCATTAAATGTTTTACATTTCAATTTCCTTCACAACTGTTTGGTCAAAACAAGTATTTCTTTTCATAAACAAGTTTCCAACTTGCACATCTATCATGCTTCTATGATAATAACACATTTCAGACTTCAAAATTCGATTAAACGACCGACGTTTTTTGGTGGAATACCATTATAGTAAGACTGGGCACCAGTGAAATTACTGCGTATCTTGTTTTATTTTAATTTCTTATCTTATATTTACTTATTACCTACTCGATACTGAAAGTTTTGAAGTGAAGTGATAGTTCAATTAGTAATTACTTTCTGTTACCCCAAAAACTTTTAAAGAAAGAACTTAAAAATATGTCTGTTGTATTCATCTAACGGTTCAATGGTAAACTTTGGAAGTAGAAAGTTACGTTCGTATTTATGTAGGTATGAATATCATATTTTTAATTTTGCAACATTTTAGCTATTCGCAGATTTACAAGATATTTTTTTAAATAAAGATATATCTGGGTTTTGATTTAAACCCAAATACAACCTTAAACACCTTTCACAATATGCTACTAAAAGCAATAATATATTGTACTATACAGCCAATCTCTTATATATATTTTTATTATTTATATATGGAGAAGTTTTTGTAATTGTCCTTTTTTATATTTTAATGTATAAATCTTTCATATATAAATTTCTGATACCAAGTTGGTACATCAATATAATGAAATGAAGCAATTAAAAGAATATAATATCAGAAATTCTTTTTCATACACTTTTTAATGTCACAAAAACATTTTCAATTTGATACTTTGTAGTTAGTTCAGCTAGTAGGAGTACATATTCAATGTATTGGGTTTAAAGTGTTCGAAAGGGTTGTGTTAACCCGCAGAGTACTCTGCCAAATATCTTTTGTATATAATATTATGGTTCTCTTACATTAAACCAAAGGAAGTTAGGAACGTTTCTATTGTTGTACAAATTCACTCACTAGGCAAAGGTAGGTATAGGTATTCAATATTAATTTGTCATATAACATTGCAATAATAATTTATAAATAGATTTTTTATTGCTATCAAAAAGAATTAGCATTTTGCTTAATATGTATAGCACATTACAAAGTTTCCCTCTACAGACCTAGGAAAGAAGCAAGAGTTTTGAAGAGAGTTAGATCTCCGAATGTGATCTCTTATTTGGAATCCCGACGGTTCCAACGTTGCCACTAATTTTATTAACATTGTAGGTAAATGTGCCGTCGGATACTTAATGTCGCCAAATAATATAATACTATTTACTGATACCTAACACAAGGACATAATATTTTTGTTAATTTATTGTAATATGAAAGGTAATATTGACATCACCAAAAACGATTTAAAACCATTCTGAAGAGAAGGTGTTTGGTACCAGCTTCTTGAAAAAAGTACTTTGAAGAGCAAATCGTTTTTTTAGACCTGTCGAAAAAAGGTACGAGGGAAGAATTTTTATCAGAGATTAGTGAAACGTGACGCTTTGAAGAGAGTTGAATAGTTAATTATCCCTTGAGACCTCTCTCTATATTTTGGTCAAAGTCACTTTTCACATTTAATAAATATTTATTAGTTACTAGTATCCATAATGTCACATAGTTCTCTTTTTTTATATTCATGTAACACAACGTAATTTTTCAAAGATAAAATAAAAAATATTTGAATTGTATATTGTACGTTTGGTGAGAATTAGTCAAAGTCTTGTCCTTAACAATTTGTAATAATAATACCTAAAATTAATTGCACAATAAAGAGCATACATAATTACCCTTAAAAACTAAAAGAAAAGACATTCATGAATTTTGGTCGAATCAATATGGAGGTCTCTTATTTAAATAAACCTAATATTTTTTTTAAATATTTAATTATATCTTTCATAATTCACTCGATGTCGGGTGCCTTGCCGGAAAAAAGAAAGAATTATATCTTATTTTAATGTTTCATTGATATGTAATGGAATTAATTTATCGTATAGTGAAATAATTTAAAACTTAAAATATTCAGTATACATTAATGAGGAATTCGGAAAAACTGGTCAAGATTGTTCGACTAATGAGATTATTCATAAACTGAAATATTTATATGTAATTATGAGGACATTTAATTAACTATCCGACCAATACTGTACACATATATGTTGTGTGAAAAGGGCCATAGTCACATTAGTACGATGTAATGAAAATATTTATTTAGTCTCCACTGCGTCTTCGAGAGTTTATTTTAATGGCCACAGAAGTAATGAAAGAAGCAATTTTTGTTGACAACTTACATAGAAAAAGTTTAGGAGAACTCAATTTTTTCGATACAACAAATGGATGACGTTTATTTTATTATATAAAAAGGACCGAAATGAAATTGTATTAGTTTTCTAAAATATTATTAAATAGAAACATAATTAAGCTAAACATAAAATATCATAGGTTGATACCGAGACCTTTTAAAAGACTCGAGATACTGGACATGCTTTGCATTTTTTTTAACATTAGCATTAGGTTATTGACGGTAATTGATTCACAGTACAGGTAGATATTATCCAGAAATTAAATAGATCACATATATGTATATTATTTAATTTTTAATTCATCTATATTTTTTGACATTGTTCGCTAAGTAAAATTGCTATGAAGAACTCGGATTTGTGTTGGTTTAAGTAAAAAATCATTTCAAAATAAATGCTATGAAATATTTATTGCATATTGTAAAATAATTGTGTACATCCGACGGATATCGACACACGAGTTGAAACTACGAGTAGGTACAGAGAAATTCCAAATGTTAAATCATCATCATCATCATCCCCCTCAATTCTCCTCTCGGGAGCAAAGGGCAGAAACTAGCCTCTTCCATTCAGAGCGTCTCTGTGCCAATCGTATCACCTCTTCCCACGACATTCGGTGTATTATGAAAGAGGGACGCCCGGACCGACGGAACCCTTCGGAGGGAAGAACAGTGCTCTTTTTGGCCAACTATCATTGGGCATTCTCAGAACATGACCCAGCCAGGAAAATCGTCTCTCCTGTATCATGCAGATTACAGATTTCTGCCGGGTGCATTGGCGGCTCGGCGCACAGCATCATTTGTAATATGTTCATACCATTTTACATCCAAAATCCTATTACATCCAAAGATTTTAATTATAAAAGATCTGTATTGTTATAATATTTAACATAAATGCTTCATCAAAAAGATCATTACCTTTAATGTAGAAATGAATTTTGTTTTTGATAAAGAATCGATAAGAAATCTTGTGACCGCATGTTAAAAATATCATAAATAGGTATAATAGAAAGAAAAATATAAGGAATGTTTTCTAAAAATATATTTTAAAGCTTTGCGAGTATCTATTTTGATTAGAATAAATAATAATTTCATGTAGGTATTTTCAAAATAATTGTGCTGATAACGTTGTGTGTAGGAAATGCTCTGATTGTGTATAGATGAAACAGGTTTCTTGACATTTCCCACGTATATTAAAAGGATTCAGTATAAATATTTTCACAGAAATATGAATTTATATATTTTGCACAAGAGTAGAGAGGTACAAGGTACTATGTGTTGTACTTACCATTCTATGAAAGTTGGTCGGTGGATATTGATAGAAACTTTTTCAAAATATTGATTCAGAACTTTTATTTAAGTTGAGATAAATAAATACCGCGTCATTTATTATTTATTATAAATTTGGTTTGCTTCTAAATTTTGATTCGAAAACTTTTGAATTATCATTAATTGATTTAATTTTGAAAGCAAAAAGGCACTAACAGCTTTAATTATCGATTTAATTGTAAATTATCTTGCTTCACTATAATTGAAATTGCTTTTACAAACAATTTAATTATTACAATAATGAAATATTATTAATTTAGGTAGTATTAAAGCTGGTAAGTATAAATAATGCAAATGCTTGGCAATCCATTTCTGGAAATCATTAATTTATTTGTTAATTAAACTTGAAATTGCATACCATATATTTTTAATATTTCAATACTTCATACAATAACTATACTTGTAGTGCCACATGGAAGTGGTTTGGCTTATGATATTGACTCTGTCTTTTGTGTGGTTGGATCGTTGTTGTGGAACACAATTCTTCGAACTTTGAAGAGTGTGGAGGTAATTAAAATAAGGTTTTAAAGACGCTATTGTTCTTTGAGTTGAGTTGAGTCTTCCACAAAATATCGGATTTTTTAAACAAATTGTATGAGTTATTATTTTCTACTCTGAGAAATGATTATGAGAGTACCAGTAGACATTCGTTAATAGAGATAAAATATTTTTAATAGGCAAATATTGAATTGGTTTAGTTGCAAACTTATCATACATGTATTACATTGTTCATATTCATATCTTAGTTGCGTTGTAGGACCATAACACCTTTATAATATATAGGTACTACCTCCAGAGATACTTGTCCATAGCTGTCTCCTGAACCTCATACCACTCCAATCAAGCCTTTCAATGCACATGTTTGAAATTTTTCCTTATCAATTATCTATGTATTACAAAAGTAATAGCTGTTAAAAAATCACTAGATTCCCTTCCCTTCCCTTTTTGCACCAAATTGTTTGGTCCGCTAAATCTAGAGATGCTCTAACAGTGCTCGTCCTGAGGCAGCATATTTCGTTTTAATGCGACATTAAATCCTGTTTGTGCATGTGTGTGTTCTTATGGAGATACATATCTCCAGGTACGGCATGAGGTGTGTGGCGGGCGCTGCCTTTTTATAACATCACTAGATATATAAAACATATTTGATATCAATAAAACACTGTTTTACTTTTCACTATTGATTTATTAATACTCAAGCGCTTTCGTCAAGTTAGCTTGACATTTTCAAGAGAACTCTTGAGTTTTAGCTTGAAACTTGAAACTCTTTAGCTTGACATTTTCAAGAGAAAGCGCTTGAGATATCAGCACTATTGATAAATCAATAGTGAAAAGTAAAACAGTGTTTTATTGATATCAAATATGTTTAAAATGTCTTTTCAAAATGTGAACACACAAACTCTAGATCACTAGATATACAAATTTGTTTTAGTAATATAGGTATACTTACCTTTTTTTTGGTAATTCTTTTCAAGATATTTTGCTACATTTACAATTGATTATTATCTTATATTTTTTTCAAGATTGAATGTCTATTATCATCAACCGTTTATTAAAAAATATCGCTCTGATGATTTTTTAGAAAAAAAAAACAGACAATGTATTGTTAAAATAACAATATTCAATTGAAATCAATGATATGTACTACTTGAGTTCTTTTATCAATAGAGGAGAGAGAGAATAATAAGTATGAAATATAATATATAAAATGTAAAAAATCTTTTGAAAATTTTGTCTCAGCTTTTGCATTAGGTTTCACAAAACTAAATCCACAAATATAGACAGTTACTCAATTAATAGCTTAGTATTTGATTGTGTTGCAAACTAAGATCTGACTTACAATTTACTCAAAGAAGATGTTGTCGGTAGATCTATGAGAACTCTTAAGTTTTATTTTCATACTGACGAAGGACCTCGAGTTTATTTTATTCTTATAGGATACTTTTTGTTTCTATCATAATACCGTTACTTAAACATAGCACCAAAATAGTTACGTAATACGAAGCATCACTAAATTATGCTACATATTATTATATAGTCCCATCATCAGTGCCATAAAATTAGAAACTGAGAATGTGAGATATTTTAATTATTTTTATTCTATGCAAGTGCCTACCCATTTTATCCACGAATCTACTGCGTTTCAACTAAGTAAGTATTTGCACTGTTTCTCTTTATTATCTGTTTACACAGCTCATAGTGATGCCGTGTAATAAAAGCTAGTATGCAAATAATACAATAATGTAGCTATGTGTTAGTACCTTTGTGTGTGTTTGTAAATGTTTGTTAATGAAGTTAGGTGAGGCAGTCCTTGACATACGACCTTGTGGTGGTGAGTCTATGCCCGGCACGCTATGGCGTGATAGGAACTTACTCCACCAACGTCGTAAAGTCAATCTAACATATTATTGTTATAATATTTAGTTAGTGTTGTCTGCTATACACAAATACCATAGCATAAACCTACTGCTTTCCTCATACAAAAATAAAGTATTATGAGGCGACTAGTTGTTGCAGAGCCTGCGTTAGTTCGTCATGTTCAATAAACCACTTACAAGGGTAATGTATTTTGGTAATATAATAATAATAATAATAAAATAATATAATAAATATTTCATCTATTCGTGTATATGTTCGTGTATTTAGCCAGAAAAGCTGAACGAAATGTAATACCTTCTATACCAATCCACATTCTTTGAGTAAATTTATATATATTTAATACCATTACGGCGATTCCTACAAATAGGGTGGCCAATGTATGTAATGGCTTCGCTTGTAAACGCTTCTATCTTAATATACTTTTATATCAATATGTATAATGCATTAGAGATAGATTGAAATTGAACCATTATGACATCATTTGATTTTTCATGACTTTTGTTAGACTTCTATTACTTACTTACTTTACTTTTCGGGTCCGGACTTTAGATTTTGCCACTCCAGTATTCAGCGACGTACATCGCCTTGTCATTCGCCATCAATAGGTCACTCTCATTACATGCATTCCGCATCGCAATAAATGAGAATCAATATTATAGACTTCTATTTATTGATTTATATTGCAGATACATGTATTGTGATAGAAATTGAGTGAAAATCTTAATTATTAGCGTTAAAAATGCCGAAACAAAATATCGATTTGGACAAGACAAAGATTATGATGTGATACTAATTTATATTATACGAAGCATACATAATTATAAATTAAATATAAGGTATTGGTCTTATATGAAAGTAAAAAAAATTGCATCTTTCTTAATATTATAACCTACATTGTTATGTATAATTATTTCCTATTGGTGTCATTATATTGATTGATAGTTTAGATGAAGAGATGCTAATATAGTACCACCATATTGTTTATGTATTATCTATGATGAGTGGGAATGGAGGCAAGCTGAGAGATTAGGTACCTAATCATCCAGAATGAACAACCTAATTGTACATTGTACCGTAGTATGAAGCAGAAGGCAGCAGCCAACATCTGGTCGATATCATACAAATTAACTACGAGTGACTGATGAACACAGTACACTCACTTTAAACATTTTACATACCTACATGATATTATTACATTTATCTATACCATCACGGCAAATCTCACAAGAGCAGACTCATTACTTGTTGAAAATATGCGAAAAATTCACTATTTGCCAATAAAAGTTAATATTTATTGCTGAATTTCTTATGTGGTATATTTTATGAATACTTTCCTTTTACAGGGCGCTCGAAACCATACAGAAAAAAGTGGTGTTACTATTTTTTATATTCTACCAAATCGATAACAATAAAGTTTAAGAATGTATCACCAATTATATTTATACACCTTATGCTATGTAATGGTAATGATGGGATTAATCCATTCTCAAATTTTAATAATAAACGGAGCGGTAAAATTGTCATCTACGGTTTTAAGCATCGAACAATCAGATAAGTCTTCATGTGATCAGTCGTGATCGCACCAAAATTTATCAGTCTAATGTCAAGAAAAAATCACTTATCCGGATAAAGGGGATATCAAAAGATTAGGCTCATATAATATTATATTATAATATTACAATCTACGGAAACATATTGCTATTATTTCAGGCGGTGTGCATTCAATTACGGGGATATTTGGAAAGCTGGGCACCGTAAATCAAACATTTCACTAAGTTAATCGTAAATTTAAAGGTTTTGGAAGGAGACGGATCTTTAATAATTATATTAACAAAAAGTTTAACGTAAAATTATAAACGGTCTTTAATAATTATATTACAAAAAGGTTAAATTAGATCCAAAGATATAAAATAATAAAAGTTGTCTTTATTTAAAATAACCTAGTAGGTTTGTAATAATGATCAATTGTTTGAAAAAATCTCTATGGGATTCCCCCTCCCTCCATAGAAAAAAAACGGAATAAATTTAACGGAAACTTGCTTAATATCAAAATGAAAAATTATATGAAATAAAAAGCAAAAAAATTAATCACATTTTGACGAAAAATTCATTAACTTATTAATCGTTAATGCGAAAGCTTTCAATATTGATCAATTATCTATGAATTAGATTATATTGTGTTTCAATCCTGTTTGATTAATTAATATTGGCAATTATTCTATTATTATTTTCATAAACATTAGATTATTAGTTTTTATTCAAAATTTTATAACATATACCTATACTGGTATATCATTTTGAGATATTTATAAATGTATCATTAAATCGTGTTTTGTTGACATTGGTTGGCGCATATGTAGATAATGAATTGCTGGCTGGTGATAAATATAATTTTTTTTGGAAAAGTATATAAAATTTATTTAATATGTTTATTTTGCTTACTAAAATCTCGGTTTTTTTAATTCATTGCTTTATCACTCACTCAACGAGTTTCGATTTTCTTATCCAATCCTCCCTATTTTCCGCTAGTCTTTTTAATTCTGCAACAGTTCATGTCCTTCCACTTACTCCATATAGGTGTCCTTAATTTGGCTATATAGGTATAAATATTATCTTTTATAATTGTTTTTATATTCTTTGCTGTTAACTTCCTTTACTCATTGTAATTAATAAAATAACATATACTCATATTTACATAAGAAGCGTTTGCTGCGAGTGAAATAAATAATATAGACAAAATATCAAAAAAATCCCTTCTTTTAATCCATTTTTAGAATAGTAGGTAAATTAAAAATTGAAACTAATTTCAGACGTTTCAGCTAGAGATGCATTGTTGATATCCAAAGAAAATATCTGTTAGTGAGATTCAATCATTCAGATTCAGTTTGTAAATAATTTATATTGTTTTGACCACTTTACTTTATAATTGACAATATTCTTGAGATATGTTTTTGTAAATAATTGATATTGTTTGAATAGTTGTTTATATTCATTTATCCAAAAGTTTTACTTTAAGTTTGCTTATTTCGATAATTCTGTTATTATATGATTATTACCACATTGGTCTTTTTGCCACATTACAGCCCTATGGCTAGTGTGCAAGACATTCTTTTGATTGTGTTAAGTCCTACTATGTTATTATGAAAGTCTAAAAAATATATTATTTTAATATAGATTTTTATTTTTATTGTATTAATCATGCAGATAAAATTTCAAAATTTATCAATCAAAATCGTAGATTACAAAGAACTTCATCAATTTTATCAATTGTAGGTACTTGTTTTATCTTTGAACCAATCTGCTGTTCATATATTGAATGACGTTCAGAGTGTATGAGATGCTTCTTTTTTGTGTTGTTTTTGATACTAAATGACTGAAATATTACATATCTTTCATTCACTAAACTAAAGTGGGCGCCGCATACTACAGATACGACTCTTTAGATACTAGTATTGTAGAGTTAAGTTGAGGGAATCATAATATTGATTTCCAGTTTGCGTGATACAACCTCTGCAAGGACCCATAAACTCAGGTCATTGTGTCGTGAATTTATTGACGATACAATATATTTTAATACGGAATACTTTACTAATGTATTACATTGCTAATATTCACAGCAGATACGATATATTATTTCATAGTAGGCAGGAATCTACTTATAAAGGTCGTCGACAAAAGAAAGCGATTAATGTAATATACAGTGTAATGAATTCCATTGTTTTCGGAATATTAAAACGGGTTGCTCCCATGGTATTATTATTTTATTCCAATTGCTTTTCATTTTTTTTCGTACTTACTCCCATTACTTACGACGATTTTAATTGTGTTTTGCGAAATAAAAACATTCTGTATAAGCAGTAGCTAACATTAAATTGATAAATGGAGCCATATTTTTCTAATGTTTTGTTGTATAAACCGATTTACTTTTGAAATATTGTATGTTTTTATTTAATCTGTTTGCTCAATCTTTTATCGTTAACTGGCCTAGGAAAGATAGATAAATAAAGATGTAATCAAATGTATTCTTAAAATTATAATTACTGTAATATAATAGAATCAATTATTTCGTAGATCATGAACATTGATCACTCAAGTCAAGGTTTAACTAGATCCATTTTATTGACCCCCGTCTCACAGATTGTGGTCTATTGCTTTCTATAAAGAGGTCTACATTAAAGGCTTAATTTGTTGTGAAGATAAATATTAATTATTGTATAATTATGTAACACATGTTCAAGAATAGTGATTAACCATAACATTAAACAATATCAACCACGTTCTGATTTAATTAGTTAATAATGATAAGAGTTGTAGAGGGAAGAATCTCTTAAGATTTACCAACATGTTTACAGTTAGTTTGAAAGAATTTGATATCAGTAATTATGCTAAGGGTAAGGCCTCTGTGAGCATTTACATTTATACACACTAATGATTTTAATATTATATAGACTTTGCGCCTCGCATTTATCTCAGATAGAACATGATTTATATTCAGAGCGTGCTGGTATTAAAATTTGAAAACTTCTCCGCGTTGTTGTCTTGAAGTTGAAATAAGATTAGTTGAATTTAATATTACGATACTTTAACTTACCTAGATATCAAATTATTATTATTATTATGGGTTACTTAAAAGGAATTGATACTTAGATACTCACTTTTACTAACCTACTGTAGGCGATGTATATATATTATGTAGGTACTCGGGTAAGGTCGATACGTAGATGAAGTTTGCAAGGGATACAAAGATAATGTTTGATCTTAGTAATATTGGGCAATAACAAACTCTATTTATATTAAACACGAAGTGTACGACAAGTAAATGATTAGTACTAACCGCATGTTCCTTTTACAGTAATTTCCAATATCTATACAACATGTACTTTAGGGATGATTGAGGGTAACGGAAGTTCAATAGTTAAGTTTATAATATTTCGTAGGTAAAGCTGTTAATATGTTTTTTTTTATCTGAACATTCTTTTTTTCATTTTATTTTTTATATCATTTAAAAATTGCACGCCTTATGTATAATTGCACGCTTTATAAATAAATAAAATAAAACAATACCATATTTAATTTATTTATCATTTATATGAAAATAAATAAAGATAAAACAAAATGTATGGTCGTTGGAAGGGAGGAAGCGACTGCGAACATTGCCATAAATGGAGTAAGCATCAAACAAGTAAGAGAATTCGTGTACTTGGGCAGCAGAATAAACCAGGATGGACGCTCCAAATCAGAGATTGTGAGCAGAATAAACCAGGCACGAATTGCCTTTAACAAAAAATCCAAAATATTAGAATCCCCTAATATTGATCTAAGCGTGAGGAAGAATCTCACTAAAGCCTTTGTGTGGAGCATTCTGCTATGTGGGTGCGAGACGTGGACCATCAGTAAGAGGGAAAGCGGACGGTTAGCGGCATTTGAAATGTGGTGCTATAGACGCATGCTGAAGATTCATTGGTCGGAACACGTCGAAAACGAAGAAGTGTTAACCAGGGTTGGCGAAAAAAGGCAACTCCTCAAAAGACTCTGCCAACAACGAGTTAATTGGATTGGCCACAACATCAGGCACCCAGGACTGCTCATCGCAATCGCAGAGGGCAGGACCGAAGGCACAAATGGCAGAGGTCGACCGAGAGACGCCTATATGGACCAACTGAAGAGGGACATGAGCTGTGGCTCATATATGGAGTTGAAGAGACTGGCTGAGAATAGGGAGGAGTGGAGAAATAAGTCAAAACTCGTTGCAGACCAATCCAATGGATTGTAACTCATTATATATATATATTAGTGATGTAACGAATGTCTGATTTTGGATATTCGCGAATGCGAATGCGAATGCGAATATTTCATGCCGACATTCGCGAATGCGAATGCGAATGCGAATATTGACTTGAAAATGGTATAGGAATTTGAAATATTCCAAAACTCCTCGGTTTTCTTAAAGAATATTTTCTTGCAGTACCTTTTTCCACAATGTACCGGGTAAGTATCCGGTACTTTCACCGAATTACTGATTTGTTTCTTCATTTACATGGTACACAACAGATGAAAGACATATAAATATAAACATGTCATCATCATCATCATCATCGCCCTCAACGCTCCTCTCGGGAGCACAGGGCAGAAACCAGCCTCCTCCATTCAGAGCGTCTCTGTGCCAATTGCGTCACCTCTTCCCACGACATTCCTTGCGCTCTGATATCGTTGTCATAGGAACGGTGTATTGTGAAAGAGGGACGCCCGGGCCTACGGAACCCCTGCGGACGGAAGAACAGTGCTCTTTTGGCCAACTATCATTGGGCATTCTCAAACCATAAACATGTAAGCGACAAAAACATTCCAATAGTCTTACATCGAAACAGTGCATACTTCAGCAATAACACACAAAACAATTATAGAAAATCTTACACATAATATAGGTATTAATTCACAATACATCCAATCACCCATTCCTATTACAAATCGCTGCTCACCCAATTTCGCACACATACCTAATACATTCATTCGCACAAACACATTCACACTTCACTAATGTATGCAATAACAATACAAAAAAACTCTTAAAAAAGAAAAATCAAAAATTTAAAAATTTAAAAAACAGTCTAAAAATTAATACTATCCCAAACACTTCACATTTTATCAAACATATACATTTTTTTTAATATTTATTTCATCTTATTCTACCCTCAACTCTCCTTTCTCACAAACCTGACGTAATTGGCACTTTAAAATTCTATAAACAGGGTTTCTTGAGTCTGCAATCGTTTTTGTTTTTTTTATGTAGAACGGAAAACAAGATCTTGTTAAAGGAAGCATTCTAAAGTTAATCGTATCTAAAATATTAGGCACATCGTATTCGGACAAGCATATTTTTCTCAGGTTGCATGCATCCAGCAAAACTCTTCACAATTCCAATTTAGGCAAATCTTTAATAAATACAGGATAATGCAATCTCTTCCTAACCAAACGAATGAATTTAGACTGAGTTCTCTCAACTTGATTGACATATTTTTTAAAATGTGGATTCCATACAGAGGAACAGTCCTCCAGCTTGGAGCGAAACAACGATAAGTACAAGTAGAACAAATACGATTCATATAACCTAAATGACTTTGTAGATCTCAGAATAAATCCCAGTATTTTATTGCTCTCTTCGATAATTTTGTTCACGTGATCATCAAAGTGAAGCTCAGAGTCAAACACCACACCTAAATCTCTAATCTTATTTACTTCTTTTAAATCATGATTATGGATATTGTAAATTTATCGAATTTTGTTCCTATTTTTGGTAAAAGAGATCAGATTACACTTCTCCAGATTCAAGTGCAAGTTATTTCTTTTACAGTACTCGTGTAGTCTTTCCAAGTCCTCGTTAAGCATTTCATAGTCAAACAATAATTGAATTTGACAGTATATTTTTAAATCGTCCGCAAATAATAGAAGCTCTGAGTGGTCAAAGCACTTTTTTATGTTGTTTATGAATATCGTGAAAAGTAAAGGACCCAAAGAAGACCCCTGAGGGACACCAGATGTAACACTGACACTGCCAGATGAGTAACCGTTAAGTTTAACTGTCATCAATCTATCAGAAATATATGAGTCAATCCACCTTAGTTGAAAAAAGTCGATGTTCTACTTTATCAAATGCCTTTTGAAAGCCGATATAAATGGCATCCAACTGTATACGATTGTCCATAGCTGAGAAAAAAAATCAGATTTGTTACTGTCGATCTTCCACTCATGAATCCATGCTGCTCTACAAGAAGATACGGCTTCAGGAAAAAAGTAATTTGTTCACGAACCATACCCTCAAATATTTTTGAAATAGGTGATAGAATTAAAATTGGTCTGTAGTTACGAACGTCCGATTTGCTGCCAGATTTATGCAAAGGAATAATACTAGCCATCTTCCATTTGCATGGAAAGCATCCTTCTTGTAAACTCCTAATTTATTTATCGTGTCGAAACCCAGAGAAAAAACCCATCAAACTGATTTCCAGTACTGCGCAAAACGCGCAGCAGGTGGAGATGCGTCAAAAATATCCTCCATAGTGCAAGTGACAGGGCACAATGGACACTCCAACAAGTGTGGCATAGTCTGTGCTGCACCACAGTCACACGCTCCGGATTCGTCCTGTAGGAAGCCCAATCGTTCTCTATTGTCGCGGCAGTTTCCTACACCAGATCTCAGTCGATTTAGGGTTTTCCATGTCCCATAGTCTAGATTGCCTCCTGCAGCAAGGTGTTCTAATAAATGTCAGATACAATGGTTTGGTTAAATGACTTACACATCTCTTTAATATATTGGTGCTAGACCATCAGGGCCAACTCCAACTCCTTTTGTCTCATCTATACCTAATAAACGTTTATGAATATCAGATTTCAAGATATTAACCATGGATAAACATGAGTTAGTTAAAATATTTTCCAATTCTTTAGTATTAGAATCATGCAAATTATTCAGTGAAAATACAGAACCAAAAAACGTCGAAAACAAGTTTGCAATCCCCTCTGGATCGCTCGAAGTCTGGTCACCGTCACCCATTTCCCTTGGATAGCCTCTAGATTCTTTAAGGGAATTTACGAATGAAAAGAAAGACTTGACATTGCCCTTAAGTGACTTCTCAGTGTTATTAATAAAAGACCTATAATCGTGATTCTGCGACAACTTCAACTGAGCTCTTAGTTGAAAAAATAAATTGTAGTCAGAATCATTACGGTTCATCTTCAACTTACGCCAAGCCTTAGACTTCTCTTAAACAATAACAGAATTCTATTAGAGAACCATTTGGGAAAATTATTAGGTGACACCCTCTTCATATGTAGGTGTATGCTTCTCAATTATTGGCAAAACATAACCATAAAAAGATTCAATCATCTTATTCACCGGTCTGTTTCCCAAAACACTGACCCAATCAACACTTTGTAGTTCAAAATTTATTTCCGAAAAGTTTAACTTAAAGTATATTAATTTCTGGATCATATTTTGAGACAAATCCTCAGCAATTTCAAACTCATAATCTATCAACAGTGAAGGATAGTGTGAATCCTTACCAACCAGTGGAGAGTCACATCTGGTAACAGAACACGGAATAGTTGAAAGAATTAAACCCAAGATAACTTGATTGCTGTTATAAACTCCGTTAGACTGAAACATATTGAGAAAAGATATAGATTCTATCAAATACTGCGCAACAGGACACGAATAAGAATACGGAACAAAGATTGAATCAACATCGGGGTCTTTTTTCCATTGGATTGTTGGGATATTGGAATCTCCAATAAGACAAATATCCGTTTTGCCGTAATAGCTGATTAAACGTTCAGATATACTTTAAAAAAAAGATGTTTTAAGTATCTAAGGATGTGGAAGGCGGTATATACATATACTACACCCAGTAGCGGTGAGCATTTTTTCATGCGTTACCGATGAAAAACGAATACTGGTAAAAAAAACTTTCACCAGTATCATCCCAAACAAGAGTGGATGAATATCCTAGTGTCCGATCCACAGCAATTAAGACCCCACCTCCATCCCTTTTACCACTCAACATGAAATCCCTATCCTTGCGGTAAACTGTATATTCGTCTTGAAAAAGTTCGCTGTCAAATATGCCACAATTTAGCCAAGCTTCCGTCAGAACAATTATATCATAACTATTTGCAAATAAGTTTGCTCTAAACTCCTCGATCTTAGTCTTCAAGCCCCGAAAATTCTGAGAGAATACTTTAGTGTGGTTCACCTTGTAGTATGATATAAATATTCCTTAAATAGAATATAAAATTATTGTAGGGCCCTATACTCATAGCAGTTGTAATACTTAAAACAAACATATAAATTAATCTCCACAAATGCATATTTCTCCTAATAATAATAACATCATCAAACAAACGAACACAGGAAACAATACAAAAAATGTTGCCAACACGGAACAGACCAGATACTTTATTACTAAAATAATATTCGCAAAACATTCGCATATTTTTTTGCGAATGCGAATGCGAATGCGAATACTTTGAAATATGCGAATATTCGCGAATGCGAATGCGAATGCGAATATTCGTTACATCACTAATATATATAAACATAATTTATCCAATTTATTTATTTACAAGTACCTCCCTATTTAAAAAATGCCGTGAAGCACCCTTGTCCATAAGTTTTCAAGTGTTCTGTAAACGGCATGGTGTTCGAAAAAATAAAGATATTTTACACCTCAAATTCAGCGATGAGGCTTGCCACCCATCATGAAAGTCTTAATTTTTAAGTTGGCACAGAGAAGACGGCTTTGTTACATGCAGCTGGTCTGCTGACTACCCCACTTGTGGGATATACCGTGATGGAGAGGTAGTACTAGAATTCATATACATGTAATAGATAATAGCATTGTTTCTCTTATTTCGTTTAAAGCATAGAATATTATAATATCTCGACGTCAATCAACCTTTCCGTTGCTATCTGGGAACTCGGCCAGGCATTCCCTACATGAATAATTAATTGTATTTTGATTTTTTATGATATATATATTAGGAAGTTTATAATCATTATTATTTTTAAGAGATTTATAATCATTATTATTTTTAAGAGATTTATAATCATTATTATTTTTAAGAGATTTATAACCATTATTTGAAATTATTTGCTAGTACTACATTACAGCTACATTGTTTTTATCACTTGACTGTTTTCTTTTGTTATATTATGTTTGTAAAGGCTGGTTCAGCCGTTTATTATTATAAATAAATAAATAAATAAACTCACGTGTTCTCTAAAATCCATAATTTGTTTCAAGCAAATAATGGTCCAGCAATACAAAAAGCTCGAAAAGTACAACAGACCTTTATTATTTGGTACAATGAGTCATTTTACTGTTTCAAAGTTTGTATATCTGCCACGAACGATGTTAAACATTTCGTTGATTGGCAATACTGCGTTCAGAAATATAATGTTTATTTATTTCTCTCATCATTGGTTTTTAGCTTTTTAGCCTTTTACATCAGTAATGTAATATAATACAGTTTAGATGATACTTGTGCACTAATTTACATTACCTTTATATTATGTTTTATTAATTTTTCAAGAAATGCACATAAGAAAAATATACAATACATCTCATTCTGAAAGCTTAAAATAACGTACAACATCAATCTATTATCAAATTTATTTTTTTCAAACACTTTAATATTAATTTATATCAATCAAGATTGAAGCAGTTTCAAAATTGTTTGTTTTATGTTTATTTCTCGACTTTGTCATGTCGGTATTGTTTGACGAACCATTATTAATAAAGCACCATTGTAAAGTTCATTATTTCAATGTACTCATAGAGCTATCCTTATATTGAGTTTGCCCTTAATTTGATTAACTTTGTCATTTAGAAATAATGAAACGTAGTCTTGGACAACTGTTTTACAGAAAACTGTTAGACAGATATAATGTGACACATATTAGCTTTTACGGAGAGGATCATAATTATAATTATTTTCAAAATTGGATTGATTAGCACCTTCATTGAAGAAGTAATGGTAAAAAATTATAAAATCTTTTCATAAGAACTGGTAGGGACACTTTATCTAGACCTTAAATAAAGGAGTAAATAGTTGTAAAATAAATACGTTTATAGTTAATTAATCGAACAAAGGGCTCCTTTAGACTTAGGTTTAGGTGTACTTTTAGGAACTTTGGATATTATATTAAAATATCGGACTAAGTTTACATGATAACGGACATGTATGAGTAAACACTTGTGTATATATTATAATGTATGTATAGTTAGTAGCAGAAAGTTGAAAAGCTTAGCAAGTTTGCGGAAAGTTCTTATTGTTCGTCAAATATAAATTTATTTTGAACGCCAAACACAAATCCCTCATTACTTACTTACTTAAACCTTGAAATGTTATAAACAAAAAAGTGGGAAGGTGAATATGATTTATATATCATATTATATATCTATTACATAGTTTACAAAATATTCAAGTGGAAAGCCACGAGAAAGATATTTTGGGGATGCTGTATGTCCAATAAAAAATATACAAATGCAAGTATCTAATAAGTTGTAAATATTTATTTAATTAAAAATAAAGAGATTTATAAAATCAGTAATAAATAAGAGTGGTGACAATTCCCAGATCAGTCTCACAATAAAATGTTCGCCATTGCAATCCAGTTGTCAACCTCTTTACAAGATAAACAATTATTTATTCACTATTGTTTTTAGTGGTGTCTTTGAGTCGATACGAGGTTGCACTTATTTTATAAGAAATAATAAAAAGGTTATATGCAATTTGACCATTTCTGTCAGATCGTATATACGAATAACTGATCATTCCTGTTTTAATTAATTTTTTATGATGACAGTGTTCAAAATTTCGACAAATGTATCCGTTTATCAAATAAAAGTGATCTTAAAGATACAAATTATATCTTATAAAATTGATAAAACAGCATTCTACATTTATGTTATGAAATTTTTCACACAATTGGATGTCGGGAACTGGATTTTACTTACTAGAAGTGTAGATGTCAATCAGGTTTAGGTTTAAAGAGTACTTTTAACCAATCCTTGAGTCGATTCATAAGCGTCGAGACTCTGTGTCGTGCACTCCTTAAGGAAGTTCACATATGTGTGTGTATCGTATACAACATACCTATCTGGTTAATACCTATTTAAATAGGTTGATTATGGATGAGTGTGATCAATTGGAATGATTAATCTAGAGTGGTTCAAAATATGATTAGCATTCTATATATTTTGTATGAAATCTAAATTTACTGATTAGTCTGAATTTATGTAATATTAATTTCTATGTAAAATTAACAAAATTTATGAAACAAATTTGCTTAATTAGCATAATGTTTCAGTAAAGCATATTATTTTACACTTTACATACATTCCAGTTCATTAGATTTGTGTACATAATGTATAATAAATTAATTATATATTAGTATATCAATTTTACATTTATTATTGAACAGTATGTGGATGAAACTTTTGGGCCCATAATATTGTTATTATTACAAACTGTATGCTTATAAATTTTACTTTGCCATTAAATTACTTACTTTTTCGCAAGCTGCTATTAATTTGTAATTAATAAAGTTATATAAAATTGTTCAAATATTCTACCAGTTTTGTCTTGTAAGCTTAATTATTGTTTATTTAATATTAATGTTTTGTACATGAATATTCTAGAAAGAATGTTAGTACAGTTAGAACATTCAAAAACATGTTTAAAAAAATAACTGGGGTGATATTTAGGGGGCTGGAACGGATTAATAGCAGTTCAATTAATTTCAAGGGGGAAATTTGCTTTGAGATACGAGTAATTTGAAATACGAGCAAGGTTGTGGAACGAATGTCAAGGTACTACTGCATTGCATAATGAATAGTTTTGCATTTTGTGGTTAATTTTTTTATATTAAAAAAACACAAAGTTTTTAAAAGTAACAAAGGCTTATATAATTAGGTTGGAATATCTTCTTTTAATATACACCAAAACATAGGTATGCATATGAAAGCGTTGAAAGTTTGTCTTGAACATTAATAATATTTTTGTTTTATTTTCGCTTGTAAAAATTGTTTTGTACTATTTTTAAAACTGTAAAAGGCGAAAGCCGTTTATTGCTTGAAATAAAAAAAAAGTACGTACCTAATAAAAAAATTACCTCCTTGCATTTTCAGGAGTCACGGAAAAATGAACGGAAATAAATTTAGGGCGTTATTAGTAGATCAAATGTACAGTAATGTAGTAGTAAACAGTAGTTTTTGTAATACATACTTTCATATAATAATGCTAGAATATTTTTTGATGTTTTTTTTAAATAAATATATAATACCTATATGTAATGACGTGGTGTTAAATATATTCTACTAGATTTTTCCAAATTTCAAAAGTGACAGCCCCGCGAATGTTAAGCGTGACAGAGGAAATATTTATTTTTCCTTCAATTATTTCATCTACTCGTACAAGATTTATTTTTTTTCTTCACGAAAAGTGTAGACGTCAAAATACAACATAACAAGTAAATAGGTACCTACCTAAAAAAAATAAAAATAAATATTTATATATAAAGTGAAATATTTTTTCAGCTCTTCATAGTTTTATGAGCAAAAATATTACTGCACCTACTATTTATCTTGTACAGTCCCCGGTTATTAATGCATTCTACACTATTTTCTCTAAGATTTTGGATGTCCTGTAAAAAGCAAGAGAAAAACTTAAAAATTAACTATGTACCTTTAATTCAAAGATGAGGTGTATCATGCATCCTGAATATAATTTTTTTGATAGCACGGAGAGGACAATCTGCATGTTAATTAATGTTGTTTGTCCGCTGGCTGCCTCATTGGTGGGAAATGTTATGATGGTATGCATGAAGGAAATGATTATTTATAAGGTAACTTTATGAAACTTTGGAAGTACCTATAGTTATGTTTTTCTCTACTAAATGATGTATGTTAATAATGAAACAAATTTAGTTAAATGCAGTGCATGAAGCAACATTTAATTCTAACCTAAGGGTGTATCACTCTTCAATTTATTTTCTGTGCCTATTACTTTTTTATAGTGATGTAAACTGGTGTAAAATGAAGTGTTGTGATTGTCTAATAAATCATAATCAAATCAAACTTCTTGAGGAATAAATAATACATATCTGATTTATAATTAATTTAATAATCTTTTGATAACGCTTGAATAAATAAAATAACCGAATAACGGAAAACATTCCTTACAATATAATATATGAAATAATAATATTATTTGATATTTACTAACGAGGATTTCGTCAATACAAGTACATCAAAAATACGTCAGAATTCTGACAAGGACGGGATGTGAAAGTTACGGTTATGAGTATTATTTTTTTATTTGGCACGAAAACTACAGATTATTGAAGCGATTAAATATGCATCCCTTAATCCGAACCATATTCTTGTTCTTTCTGACATCTTTCATGAGATCATGTCATAGAAATAAGTTTACTTTTTCTAAAAAGTTTTCTGTTTTTCAATAATGCTACATAATATCTCTGATATTGTTCTCGTGGTAACAACGATGTATTGTAATAGAAGGCCTTTCAGGTTTTTGAATACTTTGTATTGAAAAATATAATTTTTTTGATACTGATAACTTCTCAGAATGTTTTGCAGCAACACAAATTATATTGATAGGAACAAAACTTTTGTTATATACGAGGATAATAAGAATAGGCTCTTCAATAATTTTGTAGTATATATTCGTTTTAGAATAGTAGCTTATATTGTTAACAATATTGCTATAATTTTTAAGAATGTATAAGATAATTTATTAAACATTAACCTATAAAAACAGGTTAATGAAAAATAACATTTATATTTGCTAACCAAATAAGCTGTTGAAAATTTAAGTTCGTTTCATAGATTGAATATTGCAATATTTTCATTTTCATGCAACCCTCATTTTGTGCATTCATCTTTTTCTTAAGTGTTGTTTGACTGTTTAAGTGAAGTTACGATTATTTATTATGAATGTTTACTTTTCATCGTTTAAGAGTCTAACTGAATGATTCAGTAAGTTTTCGTATCTATTTCAATTCGTCTCTAGATATTTATTATATGTTAGCCGGGTTGTCAGCTTTCAAACCACTATGAAACTCTTTGATAGTCACTAATTATTTTTATTTAACCCATGACATTAATCCTGTAGATCTTACTCCTTGCAAATCATCGTTGCACATTCAAAGTTTGGCAGTTTAATGTTTTCAAAACTCTGAAAAACTTATAAAAGCACATGAAGTTTTAATCTATGATGAGACTATTTGTTTTTGTTTGAAATGATATGGGATAAACTCGTACTTTAAATATATTTCGAATATAAATCATTAAAAAGCATCACAAAAATATCATTAAGTTAAAATTATCATTTATACAATTCAGTGCACAGAGGCTAAATTTATCGCTAAATTGTGACATTTTCCAACTTATTTGTAGCAATTAAAAATGTTTTTTATACTGTAGCTAATATTTATATTTGAGCATGTCTAGGATCCACTATGATCGTTCAATGACAAAATATGAAAATAATACTAACGTAACATGGATCGTCTAAAAGCACGAAACAGAGAAAATATTTTATTTCTTGGTACTAATCATGTTGTATAAGTTTCATTTCACATCAGCGTGGAAGCCTTAAATCACCCTAATTTTTCATGCTTCATGTACAATCATTTGTATAACGATTTTTTTATAACATTTTCTGCAAAACTTTTCTTTCTCTTCAAGAATTCTTACATTCTTTTCAGTAAGAATAATTTTCAGCATTAGTAGGTACATGGGTATCATTAGGGAAACGATTCTCTTCGGTAAATATTTTTGTGATGCGATGATTTGTCAGAACTTATACTTATTTCTTCCTGCTCATTGTTGTATATTATTTTTCTTTAAGTATTCTTTATATTTTTGCCTTGGTTATTTTATGGTATATGTAATACGAAACATTGATTTCTTGTGTATAAAATATAATGGTATATTTTTATAATACACACCATGAAATATGTACAGAGTTTTAGGAACAAAAAAGTAATTATAAAACACATTAATATTTTAAATAAGTTTTATAAAGACTCGTTTACATTTGAAACCCTTCAATAATTATCTGTTTGTTTTTCATCACTCGCATAATAGAAGTATTCGAGTGAAATAAGGAAACCATTGTCCGTGATATTTAGTAGACTATTAATTAGTTACCATTGTCAACTTTTGTAATTATTTGTATTGTATCAAGTGTATATTTGTTTTTAACAATAGAAATTGTGATGAAAGGAAATTTGATAATCGCATTAAGATAAACTTCACATTAAAGAAAGGCGAAACGTTTTGAAATACTCAATTTTGTTACAAAGGCATGAAATAACGAAAAGAAGAAATAAAATATATAAATTACTTGCCTTCAAAGCGTCGTCTTGGAAATATAAGGTATAATAATCTTGTTTAGATATCAACTGAAGAATATCAGGTTACGTTTGTCTTGAGAATTTTTCTTTCTTAACAACTCCCTTCTGCTCTTTTCCCACCTTGTCATTAGACTAGGGTTAAATAGTAAACATGCATTCAAGTAATTCGGTACACATGAAATATTAGTAAGTTAACTAATTATTTTATCATTAATAAATACCTAGGCAAAGGTCCTACAAGGGCTGTTCGGCCATCGGAAGCAAGTTAGTAAATACCTATAACAAAAGATAAATAAAAATATAGGTATCTTTACATATATTATTGTGCAGTTGACTAACTGGTTGAATATAAAGTAATTTTTTACACCAACCATCACAATTTTTAATTCGTTGGTATCCCGAATACATACTTGTAAGTGCGATTTGGATTTTTTTTAATCGAAAACTGTAAATAAAAATTGCAATTTTTCTCCGCTTTCATGACATAAATAATTAAAAAGGAAATCATACGATTTGAAGATATTTCGAGAGGTTAAAAATAACCCACAAAGATGATAAAAAATACTTTATACACAATTTTTGAAATTAATCGCAATAAACAAAACAAATAAATGTTCTGCGTGAAAGTTTTATGCATCGGTTTATGATATAAATTATGTTTCAGTGTTAATATTGCAGAACTCTCTATTAAATGTGTATATATTCTCTATGGTAACATTCACTACGAAAACTACTGGCATGTTTCTGAGCTTTCATGTGTTGAATCTTATAGAAATGTTGAGAATTGCCTGGTAAAAAAAAAATTATAAAGACAAAAAAATAATATTATTTCTTTTATCGGCATTACATTTGTAACGCTTGAAAGAGAGAGAGAGAGAGAGAGAGAGAGTGAAAAATTAAATAATCCGAAGGATAAAGAAAGTTGTGGATATTATTGACAAAATTTCAAAGCTGAAATGGTAATGGGCAGGTCACATAGTTCAAAGAGAAGAGTGGAGGCCATGGGAGGACAAAATAAATATAGGAAGACCTCAAAAGAGATAGGCGGATGACATTTATAATACTAATGATTAATTCAAGAAAATGTACAGTTTACAAAATTATCATGCATCAAGCTATCTCTCGAGACACAGACCGTAGTTATGTAGTGTCTAATGGCCGGTTTCAATAATCTATCTATCCGCTCCTGTCGATTGAAATCTATTGTGTTCTATATTTTGAATCATACATTTCAATCGATAGTCGCGGATAGATAGGTTATTGCAACCGGCCATTAGTGAAATTGTATTATATAGGTACTTCAAATCATTAGTAAAAAATATTGGAAACATTTTTTTTAAATAAACATTATCAAAGTTGTAAGAAGGAATCGGTTCATGTTGCTGATGACCGTGAAAAATAGTCGGCTGTGGAGAGACGAAGGTTAGCAGTAAGTAAGTATCTTCGTAACACTTTATCTAAAAACTAGTTGACATGAATAATATTGCTACTGTGTAGTATTACTTGAGAATATTGATTGCGTGTAAGCGATTTCGTGGACTTCGAGTTCACATTGTCAGGTGCTGAATAAAAACAAAAAAACAAATATAAAATTTGATAATTTATCCGGTGAAGGCATAGAGTCTTGAAATTGGACCATTTATTATTGAAAGATACTATAAACTAGGTTTAATGAAAATAATTTTCAATGAATAGGATTGTCTTTATCAGTGGTTTGAAAATTAAAAGAGATAATAACATTGCGGTGATTATATGCTGATATTTGTCTCTCGATATTTTTAAGTTAATGTGAAAATGCAAACTTAAATCATTAAAAGTTGTAGAATCCGTTATATTTTATGAATATCAAAGTAATAAATGTGTTCGTGATGAATTCTAGCAGACTACGAATAATTTTAAATCAGTTTCCGTGTTTCAAAATGAACCGAACGCTGGATGAAGATTGAATATAAAGCGTAAAACAAATTTAATTCAAACAAAATATCTGACGGATATAAATGCAAACAATTCTGAAACTTTTGAATTAAACATAACGAGTTCTACTGATAATAAAAACACGATTTTTAAGAAATTTGGTTTATGTTAAAAGCTCTTGGGCGTACCTATTTAATAACACTTAACATTTAAGGATGGGGTAGGTGTTTTGATTAATTTTTAATTGTCATTTGAGAAACGAACGGTGTCAAGACTTCTGAAAGTAGCGCGGTAAAATTGGATTTCATTAAAAGTTTCTCAAGGATCGATTGGTAATATAACTCTAGATGCTACACCATCAAAGACAACTACTGGTGATTTATTTTCGATTAAATTCAAGCATCTCTTATTGAAAATTTGATCCTAGCGCCAGTAATACGAAAGTAATTTTACAAGTTCTTCTTCAGAGTAGAGAAGTTTGTTTTCTTAGATCCAGTTTCGTTTTAATTAATTGTGACGATGATTGAGGTAAATTTATTTTATATTTATTTTTTATATAATAGCGTAAGAAATTAGATTCTTTTTTAATTTATTTGTTTGATTTAATAGAAAAAGCTTATTGAAAGTTTTCTTTTTTCAAATATAACATAACATGCATGGACAATTCACACAAATAGAGCTAGTCTCAAACTATGATTGAATCTTCTATTATGGGAACTAACGCGACGATACACATATAACGCACTAAACACATATACATGTAACACCTAGACCCAGGATAATTCGAAAAAGGTCATTCTTCAATCTCCTTTGGCCGGGAATCGTGACTTCGTGACTCAAAGGCAAGATTGTTATCTCGGCGTGGCGTAGAGGCAATAAAATGAGAATATTCATGAAATGATTGAATATTATGTATTTTATGTAACCATGAATTTTATTCAGAAAAAAATTTGATCATGGGAGGCACATAACCATATGAGTATGAAAATAGTAACTAAAAAACGAATCTGAGCTATACATAGAAAAAAAACCAATAATATTCTTTTCGCCTGTCATGTCACTTGGTTTTTTGACTGCTGTCAGCCAATATTTCATTCTGTAATTGCCCCATTTTCAGCTCCGTATCACCGTACGTATATAAATTCAATAATTTATATCACAAAAAACAAAGCAATGTAACCGAAATCGTTATAAGCCGTATTTTTTAAACATAAAATCTCTAGAAAATTTTACCATTGTGAATAATTTGGGAATTTTTAAGCATGAGCATTATCATTCGATTCATACATTTTGTTTGTTGGTAAAACATGTTTTTAAACTTTTTATCCTACGATAGTATAAATATATATGTAGAAGAAGTGGAACTGGTTTGAAATGTATAAATTTACGAGTATCGACTTGATATAAGTTTAAAGATTAGGATTTTGTGAGATTTCCAAAACTGGTGAGTGGGATGGTGAGCTGTTTAATTAGACAAAATAATAGAAGCAATTATTTGTTAATTGACTGTGAAGGTTGAAGAAGGTAGTTACATTGAGCATTATATAATTTAACGTAACATGAAAACATTAGAGAACAATACTAGAAATAATTTAATATAGGTATTAGTTAAATGCTTTGGTAGACATTGAATGAAGAATTGTTTTTA
The DNA here is from genome assembly GCA_947579605.1 of Athripsodes cinereus. Taxonomy (NCBI): domain Eukaryota; kingdom Metazoa; phylum Arthropoda; class Insecta; order Trichoptera; family Leptoceridae; genus Athripsodes; species Athripsodes cinereus. The sequence goes on along the minus strand of OX388305.1, from coordinate 25,703,753 downwards.
CATTCTTAAAAATAATGAGATACTCATGTATTTCATATCATGTAGTAATTTTTTGGTGGCGATAGCCGTTTTTATTCTAAGAAATTAATTTGAAACAGGTATCTTGATAATCCACACACATCTCAAGTTCTCTTGGTCACTTTGAATATTTTATGAAGCGCACTGGAGGTTGGTTGGTCGCCTGAAAATCCATACTCACGATATTACTCGTTCCGACCTCAATTAAGCAGCGAATGTAAGAGATACCTACCTACTTTCTACTACCTATGCGTCCTAACTTCTCCATATTTGGGGGAAAGTCATAAACTTTTTATAAAATCCCTTTTATTTTTCCTCTCATTGTGAGAGGGTTTTATTGTTTCCTCTTTTTTCATATTTACAAGCTGGAGATTTCATTTATTCATAAACCTACTCAGATATATTTTCACAAATGAAAAGTAAGTACTTGTAGCATATGTAATAAACCAATCAACATATCAGTTTATTTTCATGAAATTAACTGAGAAATTTAAAAGTTAAGTTACCTAGATTTTTATTAATATTGAAAATGACTAAAACGTAAGTTTTAATTGTCAATAAATCAATCAAATCTAGAGTAGTGTACATGAAATTAAGAGTAATGCAAAAATATGTCGTGCCAAACATTAAAAAAGTGGAAAATAACAAAATACGTCCAAATCATCGCGTGGTTGAATATACTTAAGTAAATCATTCGTTAAATGTCCTTGGTAGGTGTATTAACCAGAGTTTCTGAATAAATAAATGTCTGTTCTGTGAGTAAGTCTACATCAAAAATCTCTTTGATCTCACATATCAAGTGGGTAAATATGTATTGCGCATTGTATCTCTGAAAGTTAATATCACATATATTGTTCAATTTATGGTAAACCATAGCTGTTTGCCATTAACCACAATTCTACGTATTGTCGCTTCAGTGCTTTTAAAATTGAAACTGTGAATCTTTTTATTGGAATTTCTTAGAAATAATCGTTTTGTCAGTATAGGTTTTTTTGGTATATTTGTAAGTGTATATCAACAATGATGTTTATACTATAAGTAAACACACAAATCTTATTAAAATTTTCCATTTAATTGACAAAGAAGTTCAGTAAAAAAAAAACTATCTGTACACGTATATTGAACTAAAAAATATTTGTATTTTCTATACTATTCTATACTATTCTATACCCTCACGCCGTGTCCCAGGTGGGGTAGGCAGAGAGAACGGAACGCCATGTCGCTCTATCCTTACATACTTCTTTAGCTTCCTCTACATTCATCCAGTTTCTCATACATGCACGCCGATTCCTCTTACTTAACACGCGACCGTCCTTGAGAATTTGATCCACGTGGTTAAGCCACGTAGTTCTTGGACGTCCGCGCTTTCTTACACCCTCTCTTTCAGATAAATACACCCTCTTCGTCAATCTTACACCATCCATTCGCTCCACATGACCAAACCATCTCAATTTATTTACACGCATTCTATCAACAACACTCCTCTTGCATCCACTCATTCTATTTGTATTTTTTGTTTACTTATTAGATATTTAGACTATTGTTGAAGAATAAATCTATAACTACTGCTATTACATCATGGCATATTGACACACACACAAGTGAGGTAGCCAGCAGACCAGCTGCAGGCAACAAACGTGCTATCTGCGCTCAAAAAAGAAGACTTCCATGATGGGTGGCAAACCTTATTGCTGAATTTAATATATAAATTGTCTTACTGTCTTTTTGCCATTTACGTGGTGCACGCGTAGTTATATTCCATGATTAGGTAAATTATTGATCACAAGAGAGTCGTCTTCGACTTGTCAGGTCACTATCAGATAAGTCCCGAGATTGATAATGACTCAGGTCCCGTAGCCATGACAAATTTTAGCATTACGTTTTAGTTCGAATATAGTGTCGATTTTCGTAGCTACTTGTGTATTTTAGCAACGAAAATTGACACTTTCTGGCAACGTTGTGTATATTCGAACGAAAACGTAACGCTAATATATGTTTTGACTACGGGCCCAGATGAGTCAAATCAAAAGACGTCTCTCTCGAGATAAATAATTTATAGTAGGAAGAATCCTTGTTTCAATCGACCAAATTTATTTGTATTATTAGCAAATAATGATTTTTGATTTTATTTCTCCCTACACGAAATATTCAACCCGCTGAAATACATAAATGTTAGTTTGACATGGTACAATTATTGCCGAAGTAACTAACATTAATGATTTGGAGATTATTTACGAGCGTCATATTGCAAGGTAGTATGAACACACACAAATCGTAATCGATTTTTTTCTGTAGTAAAGTGAAATAACATAACATGCATAGACATTTCACACAGGTCGAGCTAGTCCAAAACTAAAATATGAATCTTGTATTGTGCACGACGGTTGTTATACAATTAAAGTAAATTTATTTCTGTAACATTTTTAATGTCTGCTGTACGTAATTCAGGTGCGTGAGAATAAAATTAATTTACGATATATGAAAGTTTTTAATTTAACACACTTAATTTTATTGTTAATTGAAATAAGTACGTAAATTATGAATGTTGGATATAAAATATTTCATTTTCAAACTCACATATCTCTATAATAGCCAGTTGACTTACTACATTATAATAAACTTACAGGTTATTCTCTCCGTGTCAGTTAAAATAACACGATCGAATTCAATACCCCACTTCATTTATCTTTAAATTGCATATGCTTATAACGTCTTATACGTTATGTCTTGCGAATCCTTACCTTCTATAATATAATTGAAAACTTACTAAAAAGAGTAAGAGACGTTTTATTTGCTGGGAATATAGATATATAAGTATTTTAAGAACAATAAAAAAATGCTAAATATTGTCACAAAATTATCGACACCATGTAAATTTAGAATTTTCAAAATAGGAAAAGGTAAGAGTAAAAGTATTTTAATCCTACAATTAAGTTCTATCTTATATGTATACTGTTACAATGATATTCCAGTAATAAATGAGATACCCAGATAATGTGTACACCTTCCTGATAGAATTTATTGGCCCTTGTCACATTTTCCAAATGTTTCCACTGCAGGGTTCAAAAGCCATTACATCCCAATTCATGTCAGCATTTCCCCCTACGTCCTACTCGTATCAAAGTTCCCTCTAAACATATTATTGTATTGAAACGATTCAATGCGAACGACTATTTCTTGTATAAAAGTCAACCTTAAAATGTGAATTTAAAAGCGGCATAAATACTAGTATATAATCGATTTAAATTCGAATAAACTCTGGTACCTATAAGCTTCGATCTTTCAAGTAGTAATCACTGGTTCTAATCCCGTTATAAATATATCACTTTCTGTAAAATATTTAGATAGTTTATTTAGATTTGTTCGTCAGCCTAGATTCATATTTAGCAAGTATTTAAGGGATTTTTTTTATTGGGTACATAGGTAGTTTGCTTAAATCTTCAGTTAGGATTTCAAGAGTTTAATTTCTATCGCTATGATTTTTTTTTATACAGCTTAAAGCTTTTATAATAATAAAAAAACAAATTCATGGTATTAAAAATTAAAAAAATAATTGAAAATATACAATATTTAAGAAAGTATCAACACAGTATTAAATAAAAAAAATCACGTATCATTATTTTTTTTGTTTAAAAAGATATATATTTGGATTTTCTTATAAATCCAAATACAACCTTATACATCTTTCACAGTAAGCTACTAAAAGCCTGTGTCGTGAAAGGCGAGTTTGCCGGCACCTGGTATCGAACCTCGGACCCCCCGTTCACGAGGTCGAGACTCCACCTCCTGGCTACAGGCGAACTCATTGATATTGATCGTTGCGAAGACATATTTGGGTTGAAATTAAAGATTCACAAAAATAAATTTATTGCCTCACTCCGCAAGGGAAGCATCATATTGATAAAATTACGAAAATAATATAGTACACTTTCATTTCACCAAATAAATAGTTTTATTAAATAAAATTCACATTACGAAATTCAACAAAAATGAAAAGTACTGACCAAATCTCTCTTAGGCAGCAGTTGTAGTCACAAAAAAAGATTATATTCTATTCAATTTAATAAACACGGTTATAATAATATCCGAAATAATATAATCAAAAATTGTTAAAAAAAACTCAAAACGTGAAAAGGGTTTTCTAGTTCTTGGAAAAGTAGTTAGGAATAAAGTTTTCGAACGATAATATTGATAGTTCTAGTAATTGAAGATAATCTACTCTTTAGAATGGTTATTAAAAGAATTTTGTTTGGAATCATGTGTGTAATGTGCACGCACCATTTTGGGTAAATGTAATATCCTTTACAGTTTAATTTGTTTGTAATATAAATGCGTATGTATGTTGCTAACCGAATGGCGTTAAGTGATAATTTCACAGATGAACACACTGAGATGGAGATGATAAAATACTCGTTACTATTTCTGTATTGGATGAATTCTCATCTATTCTCAATTTGTTACGCGTTAAAATATATGGTGAATATGAGCATATTTTCAAGCACAGAAAAGAAGATCTGAATTCTAATGCTACGAATATGTTGAGAACACCATTATATTGAAATCGTTATGGTGTAAATTGAAAAATATATATCTTGATTTAACGAAATCATTATTGAATATATAATACAAGCCACGCGATTCAATAATACTTTTTTTTCAATACAGTTGACATGTTTTCTTTATATCAAGCATTACAATGCATGTGTTACTTTTGCTAATTGTATCATGAGCTGGTATAATGTAAATAAATAAGTTGTTTTATGATGCCAAAGTAAAACTTTATAATATAATCTGCATTCAGATTTGTAAATTACATTGGATACAAACATGTAGTTACTACTGCCTACGTAAATAAATTTATTTTTGTAGTTTGCTTTTATAGAAGTTTTGTGGTGGTATGAGTGTGTTCTATTTAAGTAAGACCGTATAGTTGGAAACTACGGATGAGGTGGTAAGACTGAATTGAATATTCTGCCGTGGTGGTCATCTTGAGAAAAGACAGGAAGGGAAGACGGGAATTGGGAAGTGGGCAGAGATCGTCAAGAGGGGTCAAGAAGTAATAAAAACTTTTTATTAGACGGGCTTATAAAAATTATGAACTACGTAAAAGCTTCTTAATCTAAATTTATATAATATTTTAAGACTTATTTTGTCTTTCAAAGTATTTTGGCACATCCGTTACAACAAAGTTTTTTTTTTTATTTATGCATTTATTCCGTGATGAACATTTATAAAAATATATTGTTTTCGAATTTATCAAAATGTAAAAAATTTGAAAATTATTCTAGAATAAATTTAGTTACGAAACAATTATCTTAGCATATAATTCAATAGGTACAACTAATTACTAATATAAAAAAGGTGTTATCCGCGATCATTTACTTTACAAAGTCTGGAATGAATTAAGATTTACTTATTCACTGTGTCGGTGTTTAGGTTGTAGAGTGCTTCAATTTATTTATTTCGCTATAAGATTTACTTATTTATTTGTTATTGTTAGAAATAAGTTAATGTATTTAATCAATTTCTCTTCAACAGAACACTCGAAAATTTGAAAAGAGTGTTAGATCTCTTTTTGGACGGTTTTTCACGGTTCGGCATCTTCTTCATCTATTACAATCTTATACCTACTAGGTGCACAATTTTACAAGACGTTCTTAATTATGTAAAATCGTTGTTATAAAATGTAATGACATATAGATCTCAAAAATCTCACTTGAAATCCATTGGATATATATTATTTAAGTGGTTTAGGAAGGATATTTAGGTCAATTCGGGGTTATAAAATATGAATTATCTTTACGCTCATATTTGAAATAAATTCTTGTACTGGTAGTCCTCTAGTATATGAAGGTTAAGGCATGAATCAGAATAATATATTATTTTGCGGAAGGAGAGATTATTATGAATAAATTTTACCTACTAATCTAGTGTTTGTAATTACAGTGGGACACAAGTAGATATATATCAAGAGAGAAACCCGGTACCCTCTTTCTCGTTACAAACAAATCACGTTTTAAGTAAACCGCTGTAATAAATCCCTTTTGGTTCGAGTGTTGATCCTACTATGGATAAGGTCCATGATACTGGTTTGGTGCTACTGTTAGACGAGGGTGGGTCACCGCTGGCTGGTGCTATAGGGATGGGTGGGTGTTAGGGGAAGGTGACGGAAAGTCAGGGTGAAATGCTTCAAGTCGGATAAAAGGATTCATGATGATCCGTACGGACTCGTAAACCGATCCAAAAATACATATGTAATTCTAGATATCTCTGCTCATTCAATGCAAAATATTTACAAACTATAAAAAAAATCCTATCGACTCACTTTATGTGACCATACTCGTAAAGCATTGTAGTTCATTTAATTTAGAAGTAATTTGTATGCAAAATGTATCATTTGTTAGATTGAAAGATTTCCGATAGTCCTCATATATGTCTATTGTATTAATCAAGAGAAATACCTAATTATGTAATAAGGAGCTATGCTTTTAAATGAATATATGAAATCTTAATTTCATTCCTATATCTTCAACGTTTTTTACTGCAAAATTATTGCAGTAAAATACTTTGAATATATTTTGAATATCATAAATAATTTTTAGTAGAGAAAATTTTATTTTTAGTTCAAACCTTGGTGCAATACATGAATCTTCTTCTTCTTCTCTATGTGTCTTGTCGGGTCCCCCTGACATTGACGACCACCTGGAAGAATTCTTTCCTGTTCTGGACAGCACAAAACAGCTCCTCCACACCTCTCATCCCAGTCCACTCCTGAATGTTCCGGAGCCAGAAAAGCCGCCGTCTTCCAACCCGTCTACGGCCCTCAATCTTCCTTTCCATAACCAGTTTAATACATGAATAATAGATACCTACTAATAATTTACTTTACAAATACAAATATATAAAATACAGGTAAGTGGTACACAAAAGAAATATCAGTTGCGTTTTTATACTTTTGCAGTTCTTTTTCTTGCGGGACTTATATTGTGTGGACGAGATAGTTTCCTTTGTATCGTATCTGTGGTATACGAGTATAGATAGATTCATATGGTTAACTTGGTCGTATTTTCTGTGAAAGATATTGAGGTCAGTCTCTTGTGAGTAACTTCTAGCCCCATGTGAGTGTAAAGCTCAATAATTAATCTTATCTTCTCATATAATGTAGATACCTACTCGTACTGTACGGAAAGTCACGTTCATTTTTCCTATTTTCTTGATGATATGAAAACAAGAGTATGTTGTGGTAATGATGCCAGATTTAAATATTTTACTTAACTCTTCAAGTCTCATTTGTATGCTACCACGCCGAATCCCAAAGGAGATGGACAGAGAGAATGGAACGTCATTTTCATGCAACATCTCATGCATACGTATAAATATGAATACGCAAGTCGATTTTCGTCGTTTATTAAATTTGTCTTCTTCAACCATAAATCGTTAAAATATTATAATATTCATAATACTTTTTAACTTTTCCTATCGACACATCAAGCCATTTTTCACATGTATGGGAAAATTCAATCGGAAAATACCTGAAAATGAACACGAAAAGCCTGGAAATTGAATGTGACCGAGGAGAAAAGAATAACACGGAATTGTGTATGAAATTGATGTGAATTTCCAATAGAAACTGGTAGACGCCTACATATTTATATTTACCACGTATACTTGTTTTATAGTCTCTTCATCTTTTTATTTAAAGTATCGTATGGGGAATTCTTGTTACAATATTATTTCTGAGATTCGATCATAAGAAAAAATAGATTTTTTATAAATATTATATACCTACGTAAATTTACTGGAAAAACAGAAATACAAATTTTTTTAATTTATTTTTATTATTTTTATTTTTAAATTTCCTACAAATTGTTCAGATTAATAAATATAGGTAGGTACATATTCAACTAGAATTTGTGTATAATGATACCAAATTATTATATTTCTCGAGGTGAATCTTTTCAATAATTTTTCTTTATATCATTTTACATATATTGGACATTGTGTACTTTTGTGGAAAAAATTAACTAAGTATAATATTCTATTCTTCTCAAGACCATCCACTCGTTTGCGAGTAATTTAGAACTAAGTATAATATGATATACTTTTATAATAGTTTTCACATATCTATGGATAATTTATAACTTTAATTAAATTGAAAATACTGATTCAAAATAATTGAGACTGACACATAAGTATACTTATAGTTTGCTGTAGAACCAACTGTCAAATTTGATCAACAGATTTAATTTTTACCATGGGCTAATAGAGAAGGGCCACCACTGCAGAGCAAAATTGGTGGTGAATGAAGTGTGAGAGAATAGCACCAGCTGTTCTTACGTGCTTTTTTACGATTTTCTTAATATAAAGAACGGATATTGTGAAAATGAACTTGTTAGCGTGATTCTATATTGAAAAAACTTTAATTCTATTATTCATATACCCACTTGTGCTAATATATTCACATGTAAAATAAGTAAGTTTAATAACGCAAAATAAAGAAAGGCAAATAATGTATATAAATGTAGACTTAAGACAATAGCGGTCTTTTATTTATATTTCAAAAACATATTAAATGTGTATCGTCTGTGAAACGAACTATTCATGTTTGCGGCATAAATTGGTCAAGAGAGATTAATGAATACAGTTACGATGTACCAATAATTAATTTTCATGGTTGAGTTACGAAACACTTCCAAACTTATGCATCAATATATCAATCTCCGAGTTTTATTTTATACACCAAATTGGTATTTACTTAATACATCCAACCAATAGAGAGAGAAAAATTGCCTTGGTTTACGAGGTTGATCGCTATTTGGCAGTCGCGATCACTATTCGATAATAGTAACTATTCACTATTCGATAATAGTAACTGATACCTTGATGGTCAATAAATTAACATACATATGTAAGTTCATATTATTCTGATTAGAGCATTGAGTTTTCACGTTGATTTTTGCAATTGGGGCTAGATTTTACTTTTAAATAAAGAATCTCCCTTTGCACAAAACCAAAACATACCTACACACACACACACATACACACACCTCAAATTATCAAATGAAGTAATACGCTTGTTTCAAGAATGCAAATTATGTTGGCAGTATAATTATTGCTCCAGATATTTGAATGAAAGTTGAAATCGCTGTCCTCGGTCCATCCCCGAGGTTTTACTTTATCATCATAGTGATGAGAAATTTGGTTGAAGAAAAGAATATCGATAAAGTAATCCTGAGTTAAATACCTATATAGACACTAGAATACTAGGTATCTAATTGTGAAATGTAGTCAATTTATTTTTGGATACCTAATAAAAATGTGTTCGATAGCTTATGTGCACACCTTTGTTCAAGAATGTTAAGTAAAGTCTAATTGATATCCAGTTACTTGAAATTTGAGAGATATATTTTAAAAGTTTGAAGCATCAAAGAACATAGTCACGCCTTGTTTATCATCAGGTGGCTTACGCTGTGTAGGTGTAAACATTGATTGCGTCGCTATTCGCTATAAAAAATACTGCCCATAAACTTAATCTATAAAATTCACAAATGATTAGCAATAAAAAGATGTTCAAATTTATTGCCAGAAGCGATCACGTGAGAATTTGTAGTACCACCTGCACTTTACAATTTAATATTAGAAGTATTTTCGTTACATACGCTTTTCCATTAAATCTCATTTGACGGCGAATTTTCTTGTCCTAGTTTTATAAATGGTATTGAATATATTTTATCTTTCATGTTATTTAATAAGCTTAATGAAGATAAAGAAGAATCAATATTGTCGGATACAAAACCATTTTTTCCTTGCCATGTGCTGAAGTAAAAAAAATATATCCTGGAAATATTTTTTTGTATCAGAAATCCATCTACAAATGAGGCTTTTCATAATTTTACGATGAAAGACTCATCTCAATATTTGATATTAAGAACGTTATAAATTGTTGAATTTTCTTTGGAATATATTGAGAAATAAAATATCGCTAAAGTGAATCCTATATTGTATGTACATTTTACGTACAAGAAGTTAAGCGACAAAACCTGATTATACGTATCGTTGGAATCGCATAAATTTGTATGTCAAAGACAGGCGAAGATAGAATGGAAGATAATAGGTCTGCGTTTACCGTAACCTATTCATTCGTATCTCTTGCTCACATCAACGGTACGATGTGATATGTCTGAAGATGTCACAACTTGACATTTTAGAAGGGCTGAGGATTACTGTACGTAGGTAGAACTGAAAAACATAATCGACTTAGTAGGTTTATCTCAGATCTTCACATCTTGCTAATCTTTATCTTTTACAGATTGGCCAGGGGTGATTTAACATTCATTCAGAATAGGTACCTACTTGACATACATGTACTTTGCATTAGGTAACTAGGTTGATTTTTTGCAGATGAATGGTTTGTAACAAAGAAAATTATCATCATGATATTTCACTTTTTGCGTAGTGGTTTACCAGGACGCACCTAACTTATTTTTTTAAGATGTGCCAATCTTGTGAATAATTTAATAAATTCTCAAATGGCAAAAATAATATTTTTTTCCAATATTCCTTATCGTGTATTTTATGGTCTATTTTTCTGTTTCTATTATGATGAAAACAAGACATTTGGATAAAAAGGGTTATATTTAAGGGAAATAAAATCAGATGGTACAATAATAGTGGGATAGATAAGTAAATATTTGCTGAATACAAATGTATTTATTATATTATATTGGCGGCATTGTTATTTGACGACAGGCTTATAATATTATTATAGGTAGAGAAAAACTCATCTTTCATGTTTAAATCAGACTATTTTTGTGTTAAATTTACGGATGTATCCGATTTCTTTTATATCTGTAACACCCTATATCCAATATATTATATTTTGTCAACATTCTCATTTTCACAAGAAAAAATGGAAATTTCATGTATCCATTTAAATCGAAATGTATTTATGACATGAATATATGCAAGTTTGCTGGAGACTAGTATTGTTATAATATTCAAACTTAATTAGCTTTTATTTTAGTCAAACCTTTTCACTAGTTTGGACTAGCGGGGAAGATAGCAACCAATCAATATAATAGCTAAAATCTACGCATATATCTACGTAATACTAGAAGCTTAAACCTTTTCGAGTTCACCATTATACCTACATTTCTTTTCTTTATTTTCTGCTCTATATCGTTTCAGTTACGCTGTTTGACCCATTTTGAAAAGATCAATGTAACTCACAAAAATACAAAAACCGTGTTAGGCATAAACATTTACAGTATTCAAAGTTGTTTAAAGTGTAAGTTGATTAATTATTTCAAGATTATGATTTCTATTCTATTACAATATTTTAAGTGCGATTCTCTTAGTTAGGTATAATTGAATTAAGGCAAAGGCAACACATTACGCAGAAAAACTAAAAAAATGTTGTATTGGATATTGAATTGAATTGAAAACCTATTGAATATATATATAATATTAATAGCGTTATAGGTACAACATATAAAAGCATATTAATGTTTTCCTATATCTGTATATTTGTAGTTATACATATGTATCTTAAAGTAGATATATAAACATTTGGTCTCAAATGAGTATTGTAAGAATATGTATAAGAGAGATAACAAGAAGTATTTTAGAATCAGTTATCCTCCAAATACAATGACTACCCATCTCAATATAAGATAATTAAGCTTAAATCAACCCTTATCCGAAATAATATCTTGGATTGCTTGGTTTTAAGTCAGTCATTATCCGCTTCGATCTTCCTATTATCAATAAAGATTTCCCAAAACCGCTATTTCCGATTCGAAAGATATCCACTTTAATATAAAAACACGAAATACAGTAATAATGTTACATGCGAGAAACAAAATATGAGATACGAAATTGGATGCTGTAATTTGATATTATCTTTTCTACAATCCTCTACTTCATACATTGATAAGGGTGCATTATGGAGTATTTCAATGGGTTATTACCATTTGAATTACTTTTTTAAGGCGAAACACTTGTAGATAAATCAGTAAAATAAAAAGATCTAGATTCTGAAGGATATAGAATTGAAAATTTATAAACAATCTTAATTTGATTATTTCTTATTTACTTTTGTACGTATTACATAATATTATGTACTTTACTTTGGTATGGATGCTTACAAGAGACAGGTATTTAAAAAACTTACTTCCACACTTCTAAATGAATCAGCAGGTACGCAGTGATCTCCCCCCCCCCTTTTTTTCCTTTCCCCTTGATTTTTTATTTTATTTTAATTATTATTATTGATTTGTGTTTTTGTGCTAGTGTGATGATTGAGTGAGCGAGCGTGACTGTGTATAATGTAGGCATGTTGAGATGACCGGAATGTTAGGTAGGTACCTATCTTTTTAAAATTAATTGTGGCGCATGGTATTGGATGATAGCTGATCTCTGAATGATTAACCTGTTTTCTTACTTTATTTAAGTAGTTATTGTCTGTTTTGTGCTTATATATTTATAAAATAAAATAAAATATCAACTATTTTTCATTTGCTGGTTCCTACGTTGTTCATTTTAAACTTTGTTGAAAAACCAATTGTTTTCAAGGAGTCACGACGCCCTTGAAATGGTCATGGATCATTAAACGACAAATTGTCAATATTATTATTAATTCTATTATTATTAAAATCTTCCCCCTCAGAGTGACTTTACCGTCTCTGGAGTCACATTATGTATGAATGTCTTTCCAATCTACCTCATATTATCTACCTCTTGTCGAGCAATTAATAAGATACATAACTATTGTTACCTATCATGTGTATGTGAAAGTAAAAAGTCTCTACTCATCATAATGAAATTACATAGTGTTATTATAATTATTTAATTCCGATTTCATAAAAAAAAAATAATGGACCTTCTCGAGATTCATAAACTAACTTTAATTATAAAAAGACTTTTACTCAATTCAATTTCGCAACACTAAATATTATCGATGTCGTCACTTCTATAAGATGGACGGGATTTGAACCCGCAATCAATCCTTCTTGCGAGGTGTGCTTTGTCCAGTTAAGCTACTGAGCAAAATGTCGAAGACTCCGATATTCTCTTTTATAAATCCAATTTCATGAGGAGGTATTGTTCTGGAATACCTACTTAGTAACAAAATATGAAATAATGTAATTTTACCAAAATATTAATTAAACTTTCAAAAAATATTCCTTTCTATTATCTGTTTTTGTAATTACACAATAATTAAGGGGAAGGCTATACGCTAGTTGTCTTAAATAGGAACCGCAAGTGCCATTTATAACGTTAATTTTCCGAAAAAAAAACTTCTATCAATAATCATTGTACAGAATTTCGATATTTCGAACTTAAGATTATGCTAGTTTCATGGCTAAAGGAACTTTAAAATTAATGTATCTTTATCCTTGTTCATTTTTATGAAATTGGCAGTTAATAGGATAACATTGCTTAACTGAATATTCTGTATGGTTTCCTTTCAGGTTAACATCAGTAATACTTGGATCCTACCCGAGGAAGGGTTTCCTGTGTTCTACCGCTATTTCCGGGATAGGATTTCCTGGTATGAGGCGGATGCTGTTTGCCAGTTTCACCATGCCAATCTAGTAACAGGTAACAAATGTAATTATTAACACGAATGCAATCAATGCCCACATCATTTGTTTAAATATTTCAATAATTTTATCTTCAACAGTAGTTTTTTTTTTTGATAATATGAATCAAACCGTGGGATCTTTATTTTGGTTACTCTGCATTGTTAACGATTATCAATGTTGAACTAATTTTGTTCAAACAATCGATTTTAATAAATTAAAGATACTATTAAAAGCTCTTTTCCAAATTCGTAAGAAGGCAAACACATACATACCCGGACATTATTAGATATTATAACAGATGACATGTTTTTTCTTATATTATTCTCCGAATTAAACACTATTTTATAACCTTTCAAATTAATTTATTTTACGCAAGATACTCTATTTTAACATTGATTGTCACAATAAACAAAGATGAAAAAACAACTTCAATAATATTTTCAAAACGTAGAATAATTAAAATAAATAAGATGAATGCTCTAAATTATCTTTTGAAGATACAATAATACATATTATTATGATAAGTATGTGGGGTTTTTAGTATATTGAGATGATGACAAAATACATATGGTTACAAAAGTAATAAGTACATCTTATATTTCCCAGACGTGAAAGTAATGTAGAAGTACCTACATTTATTTTTATTAAATTTAGTACAAAATACTTTGTGAGCACTATTTTAACCGTAGATAGATGAATGACTTGTGGAAGAACAAATTATATAAAGTTGTACTATTAAACGAAACTCTTTGATCTGAGATGCTAACATCTATTAAACTTTGGTGCTATGCAACCTTATATTCTGCATGTTCTTTGTTCATATGCATACTTAATGTCGATGGTATAAACTTGAATAGCTGGCCACATTACAACTTAGGTTCTTGAATCTAGGATAATACTGAATCAACTATGTAGATATATGCAAAGTATTGTAATAATATATTATAATAGTATTGTTCGTACTCCGTAGTAACAGTAACCGCTTGAGAATTTGAGCCAAGTGTCTTGATACCTTCCTATTGAGTATTCCCTGGTTAAAGTCATACAACTATCTTCTTAAAGTTTGTACTGTCTCTAAGCCATATACCTGTCCTTTAAATGTCTATAAGACATTGAATTTATTAGTTGATGTAGCTTATGCATAATTAAACTGCAACTTATGCATAATTCACTCACTCTAACTCTACAGTAATAAGTACTAAATTCTTTCTATATATTACACACCTTATGATTATACGGACGCAATAAAATATTCGTTTTTCAGAAATATTATTCCATTTCGAAATATAAATATTGTTACTAATCATTCATAGCTTTTGATATAGAGCACACTACACCCAGTTTGCACTTATGGCCGTGGTTTGTATAATGTTGTCCGATCATCTTAAGTCTTTTAGTATTTCTTCTTCCTTCTGTAAATCGTCATGTAGAACCATTTTCATCCATAGAGAGTCAGCATACCAGTCAAATATAAATAACACACATGGAATAAAAATTCCAAACATATAAAAGTGTGTATCTAGAGATATTTCAACATACCTCATTGTTAGTCACTTAGTTAAGAGTCCTTAAAATATAAAAATAAATGTCGCCGTATTATATTCATATTGCTCACTGAGGATAAATTTGAGGAAACGGTTTGGGTTTAAATAATTATTAGGTAAAAAAAAACAATATATAAATATGTATTTTTTTAGATTATTAAAAAGAGTGATTCTCTCGTCATGGAAAAATATTACTTATTATTATTAAAGTAACTTATGTTTTTGTTTAATTTACAAAGTCAATAACCTTAAATCAAGTCTGGATTTAACAGCGGGAGTGGGACTTAAACTCATTTTCGGGACATTGAACTGGAATTTCTCTGAGCGTTAAAAGTTTTCATATTTTTTATCACGTCTTTAGAAAGTTGATAGTATTCTAATCTATTATATAATGTCACATATTATATCATAGCGTAAATGGTTGCTCCGATGAGATTTTAAAGCCATTTTACAATTTTCTTTTCAACATTAGAATTCGGCTTGCTCGCTTTTTAATTTTTTGATTCAATAGTTTTTGTAACATATTATGCGTGTAGTTATCATTATAAATCAAATAATAAAGTCATTCATTTGTTTGTGAGCGATTTCGCAATTTTTAACTGTGGTTGTTGACTAAAATTTTATTGGTAAAACTGAAAAAAAGATACTTGAGACAGGACGCCTGCGGATCAAATGGCTTGATTATAATATGTAGACCAGATCCTAAAGACATGCGCTGTCATTTAACAGAAAACTAAGTATGAGAGATTGTCAGAATATTTGGAAGCGAAAAGCGTGTTCTCAAGAATGTGAATAGTAAGCATTGGATATTTTATGTCTATCCCGTCAGGAAACAACCTTTATGTTATGTGTGTATTTATGTAAGATGTAACACCATAACTGGAATCAAGCATTACTGTACAAAGTTAGCTAATAGTAAAATAATATTAGATTATTTTTGTTAAACGAAACGATTATGACAATTCATTATGATTAAAATCGAATCGCAATCTTGCTTTACCAGCCTTTGTAAAGTCAAATACATTTATTTAAGTTCGATTTGGCAGAAATGGTCAATTAATAACAATAATTTTATCGTACAAGCTCTGAATCACCCGATGTTACACGGGTACAAAAAAAACACTAGTTGTTATATGATAGTCAATAATGATAATAAATACTTAGATATACCTATATATATATTATATTTTTGAGAAAATGGTGAAATGTTAAAACTTTAAGCATTCAAATGATTTATTTAATCATTAGAAGAATGACAGAGGCATATACTTGTCTGAAAGAAAGGGTGTGAGGAAGTGTGGGTATCCGAGAACCACGTGGTATGAACACGTGTATCAAATTCTCAACGACGACCGAGTTAGCCAGCGCATTGGATCGAACCGCGCACCTCTTGTGCATGAGGCCGAGACTCTACTTTCAGGCTACTGACGGACTCTAATACAAATTAATATCCTTACAAAACCCAAGACAAAAACATATACAGGGAATTCGTTTTTCTATAACTTTGGTAATCATCGTCATTGCCTCACCCTTCACCAGTCCTCTCAAAGCACTGGACAGAAATCAACAACCTCCATTCAGAGTATCTCTGCGCCAACTGAGTCACCTCTTCTCACGATATTCCTTGCACTCCGGGTCATGGACGGATGCGGATGAAAGAATAGTGCTCTTTTTGGCCAACTATCACCAGACATTCTCAAAACATAGCCTTACCTGGACTATTGTCTCTCATGTATTACAGAAACTATAGATTTTCGTTAAGTGCCCAGTTGCACAGTATCATTAAATTTGTGACATGCTCATGGATAAACTTCGGTGAACGAAGATACAAAGGATACATATCATACATATTTACATGGGGATTATGAATTTTATAATATTAGGTAAGTTTTAATTCAAAACATGGTTTTCTGAAGGGAATTCATCCGTTAAACATTAGGTACAATAAGTTAAAATAAACATCCAGTAGTAGTTTGTGGGTGGATAATGGACTTGAATAAGAGGGTATTTATCACAAAGCTTCTTACCAGATTGTATGCGTATACTCCTAGGATATTGTTTACATTATGGCTTTTCACAAAATCATGGATGCCTTTTTGGAATAATGCTCCTTTTGGGACTAAATATACTATGGTACATAATACGCGAACTGATAACGACATTACATAAATTAAATAATTAAACATTGTATTGGGAGAAATTCTGATTGAACAATGCTTATGGTTAATTATTATGTAGCAGTTGATCCTACCTATAATTATTTTTGTTTTGTTATATAACAAAATTAATTTTGTTTATGAAATGGTTTTAATAGATTTTAAGCTATTGAGCATAAAAATATTTTATATTATGTATGTTCATATGAGTTATAAATTCATACTCATTGTGTAAAGTGTTATCGTATACGGTTTGGGTATGTTTTTATATTTTAAATTCTTATGCAGTACTACTCAACGAGTCATGGGTGTTATAAGATATGTGCTTAATTGATTGAGTTGACGTGTACTCGTATTTTGAAAAACTCCATATTTATTTATGGAAACAGACAAACTGTTATAGATATTATACTTTAAATAACACACAGTTTACTTTTCACTTCGATTTATTCAAATCTCGAGCGCTTTTGTCAAAATTAATAAATTGACATTTTCAAGAGAACTAAATTTAAAAAAAAACAAAAGTTAATGTCTTATAATGAGAAATATTTCTCACTGTAAGACATTAACTTTTGTTTTTTTTATAAATATATATAGGTATATATATATAATTTAGTTCTCTTGAAAATGACAATTTATTAACATTGACGAAAGCGCTCGAGATTTGAATAAATCGAAAAAGTATAATATCATCATAATGAATTTTCGCACTGTGAATGTACAAACCTTAGAGTTATTAAACTGTTTTACCTTTAATGTATTTCATTATAAGTGTAGTAAACTGGTTTCGACCTACAAAGTCCTTGTCAAACTAAAAAAAAAACTATTTATAAACATAGTACAACTCAAACAGTTTGTTCATTTCCATTAATTAATATTTGTTTTATTTATTCCAATGTATAACTCTCAAATTACGATTTAGAAAGTTAAGAATTATTTTATGAATTATCGACACAATTGGATGTCGGGGATTAGATTTTACTTACTAGAAGTGTGATGTCAAATTATTTATTTAAATTAAAATATTGCTATTTTAATTTAAATAAATAATTTTTACCTTTTCTCAGATATTATAATGCTTCCTTTTGGTATCTTTTCGTATGTTATTATGTTTATGCCTTACACAAAATTAGGTTCAAAGCTGGTTTTAAAAATTATGTGTCGTGTAGTTGTCATGTGTGACAGAAATTGATGATAGCATTGCGGGCTGAAAAAAGCTGTAGAGGCTCGTACAAGCAATACTTTACATACATTCATTAATGTAATGAATTCACCTTACCGTAGAAAACATCATTAAAAATTATTATTAATAACGTGTACGACTATTAAAAGTATAATTTTTTAACTAAATGCGTACATAAATGGTTAATAAGTAAAATTATTTAAAAATATTTTTGTCTGTTTATACCACGATGGTATCTCACAAAAGTAATGTAGCTAGTAGAATAACTGAGAATATCTTTATGCATATACTATAAAGATATCTATCCTCTTTGGTTCCATAAAAAGAGGACATTTAAAATGGTGTCACACTTTATCACTGAATCGAAGATGCTTAATGTCTTATACGCCTTTTACAGGCTATTCAAAAACTTACGGATCCGCGATACGATATGTCGTATCGCGGATCCGGAATTGTTCATATTGTTCATCTATGGATGATGGGATACGGGGATGGGATAAAGTGGTAGGAATGGGGCAGGACTGCTCATTGTGTATGAATACAAAAAAAAAAATTAAAACCATGGGGAACCTCCATATAAGTAGATGTTCAAATATGTTCGAATAACTTTTTTTCTAGACAGTTTTTTAAGTGATTAACGTTTAATATTGTGCGTGTCTATACTATACCATCACGGCATATCCCACAAGTGGGGTAGCCAGCAGATCAGCTGCATGTAAGAAACATGCAAACTGTCCTCTTCGTGCCAATATAAAATCAAGACATTCAGGATGGGTGGCAAACCTCATCGCTGAATTTAAGATGTAAAATGTCTTATTTTTTCGAACACCTGCCTTTTACAGGGCACTCGAAAACTTACGCAGAAGAGTGGGAGACCAATTCTTTACCGGGTGTTCCACGGGATGGGTGTTCCACGGGTGTGCGTGTCAATATATCAAATAGAATGAAGTACATACAGAAGTAGTTTTGGAGTACGCCATGATACAAAATGATCAATTCTAAGTATTAAGTAGGCTATAGGAAGACTTATGATTATATGAAATTAAGGTCAAAATGTTAAAAAGCGGCTTTAATGTTGTAAAAGTTTCAAGATAATTGGACAAGTCGTGGAGATTCCAAAACTGAATAGGTTCCAACTCTTTGTTTGTAAATAATCGAGTGTCTTATGTACAATAAAGTACTGTTATTCGTAAAACATCACATTTTTATTGATTTATTTCGTGATTCATTAAATTATATAATAGTGGTTACAATTTTAAACAATATGTAGTTCTCAAAATCAACAACTCTACAAAAAAAATAAGAGTTTGAGTTTAAAGCCGCAATGTTTTCAACTAACCTGGGTTGTGATTTTAAATATCTTTAATCGTATATAAACATATGGTCCTAGGTAAGACTAGAAATAAATGTACATTGATAAGTTGTGAAATATGTGTCTAATTGGCTTTTAAGGTTCTACTCGGGAGCATAAGGCAGAAACCAACCTCCTTCCAAGTAGGTCACCATTTCAAATGACATTCCTTCTTGACATTTTTATCGAAATGATGTATTGTGAAAGAGGAATGTCTGGGTCATTGAAATCTTTGCGAAAGAAATTTTTTTTTTTTTACATCAATAGAACGTGAGCCAGCCGAAATCAATGTCGCCTTTGTAAATATTACAGAGACTATAGATCGTTGGAAATTCTCAAAACACGACCCAGCCAGGACTATCGATGTCCTGAAAATACTGTTGAAATGTTGATTTAAAGAAGTTCATGTTAAAATCGGTGTTAAAGTAACGAAAGATTATAAAACATAAAAAAGTATCTTATTACTGTATGAAATAAGTTCACATACAGATGCTGATATTATTTATACGTAGCCCCTTTTGTTGATTTTCATTCTTAATAATTATTTGGTATTTTCGTGATATAAATATTGCCCAATTATTACTTTTGTTTATTTAGTAAAACTTTCAAATTAATCGGTCATTATTACTTTCAACAAACAACGATTTATTGAAAGTAGGTATTCTTAATTGTAACCAAGTTTTTGATCTTAATGATTTTTTATTGAAACATTATTAATAACTCTAAAATTGCAAACAAAAATATTAGTGTATACATTAATTTATTTTTCATCTTCTTCATCAGCCATTTTGGGTCCATCATTGATCTCCAACTCCAATTGGTTTTAAGTTTACTGCATCCATTTCTTCACAGCATTTTTTCTTACTTTATTTTTCATGGAACCTTAAAAATATAACTGTTTCTATGACAATAACTTTAAGAGCGTTAAAATTCACGTGAAAAGAGTTGATTTGACGCAGAATTGTTCTAAATTGAGGAGACTTGCTTCCACTCTATACTCAAGCAAGTGAAAGAAGATGAATAATATTATATGTATATCATTCAATATCCGCAATGATTTCACTGAATACTTCTTATATTGTGGTAAAGTATAGATAGCGATGTACCTACATGTTTAATTTTGGTGATGGACAAGATACAGAGACGAAGTACCAATATACTGTTATACATGTAGAAAGTCTAGCGTCTATCCAATTATGAGACATTTCGTAATGGAATGAAAAGATAGATAAAATTACTAAGTAAATAAATTGTTAGTGCTATTTTCACGTCATAGTTTTCTGTTGTTAAAGGTAACACATTACATTACATTATATTATCTAATGATAAAAGAAATGTTTGGAAGCTTTTGTTGAAATGAAATTCCTGGAGCACCACATTGTACGAAGAATTCCCATTACGTGGCTACCTTCACGTCCGACTTGGCGAATATAATGTTTATTATTATTCCATTGAGCAAACGACGTAAATGTTCCAATCCTGGAATTGCCACAATCTGTAAATATTCGCATCCAACCCGGGATAGTTGTCGGCAGGTACCTACCTACTACATACCTGTCCGGCCGCTTGAATAAAGTTTTGATTTCCGCCTCGTGTGGGATTTTATCAAATTGGAAAATTCTTTTCTTCTCACATTATACACACGCTTCTAGCAATTTGCACGATGTAAAAAAATATATATTTACATTTTCGATTTTCACACATTCAATGACCACGTGATCGGAAGGAATTTTCGCTTGTGTAAAATATACAATTCACGGGACATTGTATTATAAATGGCTTCCGTTATCCACAATGGAATACAAAAGTCAAAACGAAGCTAAAATAGCCATAAATTTAATGTTCCCTCTGAATAAATTGAATGTAACGTTCGTGTTTTTATTTGGTCACTTGTAATGTCTTTTACTGTTCTATTGTACAACACACGCAAAGTTTAATTTGTATGTCCTTTTACATTCCTGCAATTTATATAAAGTGATGAATAATTTAGTTTTTAATATTTTTAAAAAAAGTTGACAAAATAAACGATCGTTTGGTTTTTGTTGAATCAGAATACAATAAGTTTAAATTTAAAAATGGAACAGCACCCTGTAATCGAACATATATTATATAATAAAACCTATTATTTGTGATTTTTCATTTACCTAGAAGTAACATAAAACTGATACTGGACTACCAAAGATAAAATCAATATCTGTATAATATTTTTACTTTCTCAGTCACAATTGTCATAATAAATCCACCAACAGTTTATATTAGATTTACACGGCAAAGTAATTTTGCTTTGTGTGTTTATCTGTTGTAACATGTGATGCCATTAAAGGTTTTTAAGTAAAGTAATAATAATGTTCATGATATCATCCAATTGGAAGCAAAGCGTAGTGGAGGGTTTGTACTTAGGAAATAACACTGAGATAAGATGCGAACGATTACATAGTAATCCACTCAGAAGTTTTCACACTTGACAATATCACACATTTACACATAATAATAATAATAATGTCTATACTGAGACGTGGATACGATAAAGAGTACTTACTAACCTTTCTATAATAAAACGTGTCAAACCAGAAATACCCAAGACAGGGGACTTTGAAAACTATTTCAGACGACTATACTGTGAAATAAAATCGTGACTTTGGAATTTGATTGTGAAACTTATCCAAAGTAGATATAAACTTGCAGGTTGTTAGACTAGTTACTTACCTACACATTAAGTACTATCCCAAAGTATTAAAAGCTTTTAGAATCTTATTCCTAAGTATTTTGTAAGATATACGCTACCCTGTGTCTGTATCATTCTTAAGATATCGGAAGTTTCAGCCATTTCCTTCTGACCCAAACCAATTTTCTTTTGAATTCCTTTTCCAAATGTTTCTGCGTATTTATTATATATATTTATGGATTAAGTATGTATACAAAAATATAAACCTGTAAATATTTTAAACTCTGTATCTTTTGATACTCTGAATGAGGTAGATAAAAGTTGAGTTTATATTTTATATACAAATGACCGTTGTAGAAAAAATAAGTAATTATTCAGAACTAGCAGGAAAAATAAAAAAGTGGCATTCTAGAACCGTCTATATAATACCTTTAGTCATTTCAGGTACAGGGGTTACTCTAAAATCTTTAATAAATAATTAACAAATATTTGATTTACTGATACATTTGTACATAAAAATTTAAAAATCTGGTATAATAAATACTTGTTATATTGTTAGAAAGTTTTTGAACTGAGATATTTCAAGCACAATGCTGGTATTTTGATGTCCTAAATATCTGGATAAGTGAATTTTTCCCGACATTAGACTGTTAAGCTTTTGTGTGACTGAACATTTAGACTTATTTTGTTGTATAATGCTGAGAAGTGTGGATGGTAAATCTGTCACCGCGTCAAAAAAATATGCATACATAGGAATTTTAAAATCTATTTACTTTTACATATTATTAATGTTCACAAGTTAGTAGTTTATATTGTAAGACATGCTGTTGCGTATAATACCTATGAAGAATTATTTTTAAATGAAAAGAAAAAAAGAAAAACGCTTTACAGGAAAAACTACTTAGAATACAGATGTTCTACTAAAAATGCTTTCATAAAGAATCTTGTCATCCTAAAAGGAAAAGAAAAATTAAAGCGTGAACCAGATTTTTACAAGTAGATACTTTATTTTGCTAAAGAGTAGTGAGAAATTATTAAAGAAGGCATTAAGCTGACAACGTCAATTTATATGATGTACAGTTATGTAAAATATACAAAATAAATAATTAAGTCTTTTTTCTGTGATTTCTGGTTTAAATTAATACATATTTATGAAATTTTACCACATAAATATGAAATCTCAATACATATTTATGATACCAATATTGTAAATAGGTGACTAAATAAAATACTCAGAATGAAAATAGAGTAAAATTCTGTTTGTTCCATGAATATTCTAATGCTCTCTAAATGAACGTTTATTGCATAGATATGTATTTGTATTTAATTATATATTTTATTAAAATCAAAAACTGTGAAGTATTTCCTGGCAGTAATAAATGTTTATTTATTCACACGCATCATTTTGAATATGCAATGACGATATACCTATTGTGTCATCATACATGGGAAAGACTAAATTTTAGAAACAAGAACGTTGGTCGTTGAAAACAATGGTCCCAAATAGGATCCCTGCGGTATATCGGATCTACAACCCAAATCAACCGAGAAACCTCTCCACAGATTGCATTTTATGACATACAAAAAAACATTTCTTAAATTATTCCTAGTATCAAATATTAAAATTCAATATTTTGAGAATAAAATCACAGTGTTTTTATTTGAGAGACAAAGTGTTTTTGTTTGAGATCTTGAATGCCAAGATTAATTCTGTAAGAATTTTAGAGGAAATATTGTCCGACTGTTCGAACGGAGGAAATATCGTCCGTCTTTGTTTACAGCATATTGTGTTTCAACTCTTCATATGCTCTACAAAATACATATTTTCAGAATTCTTTCTTGAAGTGGGCTTGCTCTGTCTATGAATCATTTTGTGTCTTGATGCACATTGGGTAATTTAGGAATCTTCACTTGTCTGTTTTTTGCTACTATTTACTTTTCATACATTTTCGGCGTTAGCCTTTGACGTGTTAATCTCAATCATAAAAATAAACAAAAACTAGTATAACAGAGAGAAAAAAAACGAAAATATCAAAAGCAATCCAAATATTTCAGGTTAATAAGTAACAGCGAGTCACCCAAACGCCACTGAGAGAACAATGCTAGGTATTACTTTAAAATACAGAGTGCGGAACAAATTAATAAGACGTAAACTTTAAATGATTGATATTGCACAATATGTTACAACTCTTAAGTGGAGATGGGTAGGACACGTAGCTAGATGACAAACGGCCAAAGTCTCTTACATCTTGGCAACCACGAGCAGTTACCAGGAGCATAGGAACATCTCCAATGAGGTGGAGGGATGATATCACTCGACATACTGGGGTCAGCTGGATGCATACAGCGCAGAATTAAATGATGTGGAAGACAATGGAGAAGTACTTCGTCCTGGAGTAGACGAGAGTGGGCTGAGAAGAAGAAGAAGAGGAAAGGCAAATTTAAATATAAAAATAAATAATTTCTATAACAATTTTATATGTATACATCAATTTCAAGGGTAAAATAGGTAAAATCATTTAAAGGGTGTGTTTGTAGAAGACAGTCACATAAATTATAAGGACTTTAAGCCGTTCATTTGTGTTAATTAATACGATTGTTTTCGTTTTTCATTGCAGTGTATTTCCCAAACGACTGAGTGAGAGTCTGAAAAACTCGTACAAAAGTATTTTAATTGAAATCTTATAATAAGGTTCTGATTTGTATTCCTCTTCCTTATTTTCATCCCCAGGCAAGAGTTTTGTTGAATTCACACCCTATTTTAAGTTTGAAAATTGTTCTAGTTTTAACATAGGTCACGTAAATGTGTTCCTAGAATGACACTGACATTTCGTCGTTTTTTCACCACTTAATTGGATCGTGTAGTAGAATGGTAATGCCTATAATGTATTTTATATAACATATTGTATCCTTTGTGTCGCTTCTACAATTAATACGCCTCTTTCATACAATGTACATAATTAATAATTGTTCCTTTAGGCTACCAGGCAACATATTTAGATAATTAAAGATATTCTCTCTAATTGCTGAAAATATATCGAATAGTTATTATTGTTCAACTACAAACATGAATGTCCCTTATAGAAAATGTCGTTTTTCAAGGACATAGTCGGTTACTGAAAATAAAATAATACCCAAGAGATATTATGTAAGCAAAAAAAGATAAAGGATAAAACAATAAAATATTGTATTTCAATATATATTTTCCAAATACACACTTCAAGAGACCCTTTGGTGAAATATAAAAAAAATGATATGCGAAATTGTATAAGTGTATTTTTTGAGTTAATAGAGCCAGAATTTAATTAATAATGAGTGTATTAACCATACCAAGTCAAAAATCTAGAAGCAGGACAACCTAGTGCTTTGGATTGATCAGATCAAGCAGGCTGTAACTTTTTATTTTTGCGATATGGTACACCTGGCCGAAAACAGGAATAGCGCGGAATCGTCCATTAGGGGCTATCGAAGATCAAGATCCCCAGAATCGGGGAAACGATTGAAGAAAGAGATATACTTTTATTTGATTTAAATTGCCAAGCTTGTTTGATAACTAAACCAAACAGGTCGTCTCTCATCAGCTTTCTTCAGATTATTTTCTTCCCATAATCACGTGCATAGTATAAATTTATAGAAATTAATTGTTAATTATTAATTTACTAACACTAACTCGTAACTTAAATAATTACATTATGTAAACTGTGTACGTAAATTCATTTGAATAACAGACTAATGTCTCTAGTGTATTATGTGTTATACGGTGATGTGAAACTATTTTCATGGTTACATTCTAATTGATACTTTCACAGTAACATCTGTATTGTAGAACTACATAGAAGCTTTATCGATTCATTGATTAACTTCATGTAATTATACTTTCATGTTAGCGGAAGAAGGCTATTAAAATGCCGCATTATTTATTTATTTATCAATTTTAATGATAACTTTATTGATTTTGTTAGTTGGATTACAAGAGATTTTAGATATTTGTCGATGCTTGAAAGTAAAAGCTTACAGACGGTAACATTTATCAATTACTCTGGATCACAATGTTATAACAATATTGCAAATAAAAAATTGTTTCTAACAAAAAGGAATTTATTCTAATATTTCTAAAATTTTTACGGAAAAATAGCTGCAAAGGTTTTTGTTTTAGTTTATTCACGTCACGAAAAATACGTAAGCATGAATTTTTAATGACAATATATGTAACGTTACTACTGACGCTAATATGTTACACAGAGAGACGTATGTAGACGCTACTCCCAGAAGCACCATCAACTTATATGACGTTAAACTAATAAGAACCTGAGAAAGAAGAAAATCATATAAAACTACATACTGACATCCCAATATCCCATATATTTCTTATCTTATATTTATTACGTTAAAGAAACTATAAAATTCATGCCCTCGGCGTATATTTGAGGTTTATTTCGGATTACAGGAAAAATATTAACATTCAAGTATGTTTACCCAACAAAATTACCCAAACAAATGTCACTTTTAAATTGTACTTGTAAATATTTAGATAATGAATTTGTTTATAATTTGTCATGGAATGATGAATAACGCAAGTTTCTTTTGTTTCATTGGTTACCTTGTAGGCTGTGCTCTTTTCAGCAAACTGGTATTCACAAATATGGAACATTGGCAACGTTAATTTAGTTTATCAATTAACAACATCACGAGGTTTCAGAATCGTTTATTTGATTGAAATCATTTATTAGACTGTAAAATGTTGATTGTAGATTGACTGCAAAATATTTGCTCCTTGCAGTTAGAAGTTTTTCAACTGACTAATCCATTTGTGGGAGATAACGCGATAGCACATATAAAATAATATAAATAAAAATTAAATAACATATGTATTTTTTTACTTATTTAAATTAAGTATAATTGCATCATTTGTTATAACCGCTCGAAAAATATGAAACAAGTTTAAAAAAGACTCACTTTGATATACCTACTCTATGATCATCGATTCCTATATTTTTCACATTTTGTTCGTAAAGCGTGGAGACTTTCAAATTCTTTAAAATATGAGATGAATTCATGTACATATAATTGTAAAAATATATATTAATACAGAAACTATTTTGAAACTGGGACGCTTTTCTTAATTCTCCTTTGGGATTTCACACAAATACGCTTCATTTTAAATGTAATTATCTCATTTAACTTATCTTCTTTTGGAACTTTCGCTCTCATTACTGTTTCAATACAATATATACATTTCAATATACAGGTATATATGAATCATTAGTTCATGTATTTATATATTTTTTCAAGTCACTCGATAACGGGAAACGATTTACTTCAGAAATACATAAAAATTAAAATATTGACCTACAATAAATACTTCAATAAAGGAATTATTAGAATTGAAAAAAAAATCCTTCCCTATGAAATTCCGCAACACTTGGCAGTGATATGTACAAGTGTATCTCGCAGTAATAACAATACTTAACATTATACTTGGCTCATGACCAAATGTCACGGCAAATGATAAAACACGAGAAATAAAAAATGTTTTGCATCCCCGGGAAGTCTTTCAAATTCATGAGTAACTTATTTAAGTATAAATTCGAAACTGGTATCGTTCGCTTTATAAGTGGCTTGTAAAAAGAATATTAAAGTACCTATATACTGTGTAGCAAAGTGAGTGTGATAGCGAATTGTTTAGTTTAACGTTATAACTCCCACTAGATACATTAGCAAAATATTATTATGAGAACAAAGCCATTAACATAAAATGAAACGTCATCGCGGTGTCGCGGTTAACTCCATACGAATGGAATAATTTTCCAAATGAATCTATGACTTTCCCACCAACAGCCGCCATTCTACGCGGCTATGCTGTCAGACTGTCGGCTAATTTCCCACAGGGCCGCGTGGATGAATAATTAATGAACTTTCGAAATATTTGTGCCGATATGAAGGGAATTTACCCTCGGATAATAATATATTTACTCTTTCATACAACTTAGGTTCACGAGGGATAAGCGCTTTTTGTTTTCAAATTTGTATTGTTTTTTCCATGGCGGTTATTTTCCCATTACTATTTTAGAATGTAAAACATAAAAAAATACTCAATCTCAGTATCTGAATAATAAATAGATAATTACAACTTTCCGAATATGAGTCTAGAACAACGTTTTATGTTATGTCAGAACAACGTACATATAATGTTCTGGAATATGTCGCTAGCGCTAGTTTCAATTTCCAAACCTATCAATCGAAAATCTGACACTTAGATTACTGTACTTCTTCATTAATTACTAAAAATAATAAATTTCATTACTAAATTATGAGAACTTTGTTAAGGTTTAATAATATTATACAATTTTTATAAAAAAACATTTTTACTATGAATTTTGAACCACTCAAAAATATGTTCAAGTACAAATGAGTACACCTCCATGATAGGCAATTCATCAGCCCCTATCTCATTTTTATTACTGAATTCATCTCCATAAAGAAAAATGTTCCGGGATTTAATTGTGACAAATGATTAACGAGTCCTCAATTTACATCTGCCAATTTTCTTTATTACAGCATCTCTTTAAATATTTTTCAGTGTCAAACTCAAAGATAAACTCCACTGACAGCAACAAATGAAGCCATTTAAAAATAAAATGACCTATCACACGGTGTTCTTTATAACTTGGAAGCCAAAATAATTTGTAGTTAGATGTACATAAATGTCTGTAGTTTCATTAATTGATATTATTTCTCTTATCACAATATTCATCGCTCTTAAAGTTTTTAATTCCTTCCTCCATGTGATGTGGTTAACCATGTTTTTATTTTACGATGAACAGTAATTTTTTTTTTGAAAATAAATTAACTTGCCAGAACGTAATAAATATGCAAATGTGACTAATCTGATGATTCGTAAACGAGTAAATGGACTTTAAACAGGGAACAAAATAAAATGACCGGTAAATAATTTTTCATACCTACATGTACATATTTTCACGTGTAATCATTTGGAGAAATATGTGAAGTTGATGGCATAAGTGAAAGTTATATCGCAATTTCAATAAAATAAATATTTTACAAAAACACATTGAACAAGAACACATTGAACTCGGATAAATAATAATATTTACTATTCATGAATGTATATTAGCTTTTTAATATTCATTGATTGATGACGTTGTAGAAAGGACGATGTATTGAGAAAATACATAAGTATTCATAAATATACACTACGATAATTTTGATTGCTAAAATTTAGTACTTAAATTGTGAGTTGGCAGACAAGCAGCTAGTAATTATTTTTTCTATCAAAAATAAAGTTTTCGAAAGACTGTACAGATCCGTTTGAGCTTAATCTTTTTCAAAAATTACCTTCCTAAACTTTAACAACAACGTCTTTTTAAGGCAAACTTTTGTGAAAATTTCTGGTTCAGCATTCATGTCAAGGTAAGAATCACGCAAGAAGAATACCAATGAAATAATAAAGTATAAAACCCTGCAATACAAAAGATTATTAAAGTGAAAACAAGTTTGTGGGTTAAATGTTTGTTACATAGAAAAGAAGGTTCGCATAAAGAAAAGTAGCACCCCAGAGTTATGCCTTATAAATCATAAGCTGTAAACTTACCACCCGATATGGTTTTGACACCATCTTTAAAAGTCATTATTCATTTTAGTCGTAAAAAGAAAGTATATATATTTATTTCATCAATAACGGTTTTTTATGGCTTGAGACAAGTGCCTACTTTAAATATTAAGGAGATGTCTGTCGAATATTTTTCAATGATTATTAGCTTTTTTGTAGATTTGGGAGCAATGAATAAATTATCTATTACTTTATCATTCAATGGTTCCAATTACTGTGGGCAAATCGTATCAATATCAATGAAATATATTCAAAAGATAAATGAGCATGCTGTTTTCACAAAGGTATTAATCATTTAATATCTAGGTATAGATACATCTCAATATGAATGCATTATTTTTTATTGACATGGAGAGGGTGATCTGCATGATTGCAGTTAGCCTGCTGGCTACTGTAGTATTAATATAAGAAAGATAGATGAATACAAACATACAGTTAGATAAATATATATTTTTTTTAATTTTTTTAACGAATGGAAGTATTACTAACCCAACAATTCGTTTTAAAAATAATCTTATAATGAATAATACAAAATATAACTATAACTTCTACTATCCCATCCCAGTTTATCTCAGAAGTGGGGTAGCTTGCAGATCAGTCGCATAAAAACAAACATGAAAGCTATTCTCTCCGTGCCAATAAAAAAATAAGACGTAAAAAATTAAACATACCTATAAAATAAATACTCGTATATAATCGATCTCACGAACTGGCGTGTACGTAGTAATAAAAGTAAATTCGCAGGTGTTTTCATTCACATTTTATAAATATTAAATAGTTCATAATATCTAAAATAAATGATAAAATATCCAATCAAAATGATAATTGGGATTTCAACAAAGCTGTAGCGGTATATTAATTAATATTCAGATATTTATATTTCCCCGCTGTATTGAAAAAAGTTGTATTGTAAAAAATATTTAAGCGGATAAAATGGAGACGTTAAAATGCACTTGTTGTACTTGTACCTTCGAGTATAATAAATTACAAAATACAAAAACTGAGCATTTACTATGTTATAAATACAAATTGAAAATAATATTCTGCCACCTAATATCAAAATTTTATGCCTCAAAAGAGTTTATAAAGGGTTATAAACGTTTACTTTACGAATTTTACACTAAATTTGTATGGCTGAAGATGAATTGCATGAAAATTAATGTCCGCTAATGTTTCTCGTAGTTTAATTCCAAAGGTTTCTTATGTGTGTATAGAGTGAAAATGTGAATAAATATGTACCTAACACAATTTTCTTCAATATTACATACAACCCTACTATAGAAAGACACACAAATAAAAACGTCCTTTCATTATTTCTTCTTTTTCTGTTTGTAGTAGATCACTGATCTGTTTGTTCGGGATTTATTCCTACCATCTTTTAGGTGGCCTTTCTAGCAAATCAACGGCTTAGTAGAGTCTCGTTCGCGGCGATGTGGGCTATTCTGTTACAACTCATACAGTCCACAATATGGTCCCTCCAGAACCGTCACCTCTTTCTACTCCAGCGAACGATATCTTCGGTTTCCCATATTTTCTTATTTCGGTATTCCTGACTCTGTCTCTAAAGGTTTTGTTCGCGATTGCGCTCTCATTATTTGTATTCAATAATAAGTTAGTGTGTATTTCATAACAAATATTTTCATAAAACTGTGGAAGTGATAAAAAAAAACTTTTTTAATTGAAGTTTGTAGTTCCGCTTCCATGATTCTTCTTTTGTTTTATGGTAAAGTTTTTTATTATAACCGTCTTCACAGATAAATATTACTCAGCATTATAAAACCAGATAAGTCTTCATATGGTCAGCGATGATCACACAAAAACTTAACAGTCTAATGCCGGGAAAAATTCACTTATCCAGATATACAGGATATCAAAGGATCAGATTCATTTTCATGCAACTGTGGAAGTGATAATTTAATCTTCAATTTTTTTCTAATGAAGTTTATAGTTTCTCTTCTTTAACTCTTCTTTTGTTTTGTGATTTCGTCTTTTCTTTTTACCTTCTTCACTGATTCTACGAAGGTATTAAGTTTTCACACACGATTAAACATTTTATGAGAACAACAAGTGTTTCTTTTTCTTACTTATGTTCTAGTACCTGAACATGTACTTATCCTAAATAATTTGGAACAAGTTTGGTTAACTTCAACTAAATTTAAAAATACTTTGAGAATAATAATTTTTGTTTCAAAATATCAAATTTCAGGAGAATTATTAAAAGTATCTTGTTTATTATAAGCTTAAATAAAACAAAAAACAACAAAGCTTTTTAATAACACAATACAAAAATATTTCTGAAATAAAATTCTTAGAAGATTGTCTTCACATTATTTCAAAATTGTGATATTGACTTTCACCATAAATCTACAATTACTACTATTTCTATCCCATCACGTCATATTTCACAAGTGGAATAGCCAGCAGACCAGTTGGATATAATAAAGGTACAAGTTATCCTTTCCGTGCCAACAATAATTAAGATATTCGGGATGGGTGGCAAACCCCATCTCTAAAATAAGACCATAAATATGACGATTCGGATTACATGTACCTACTTATTAAAAGGGTCCACAAACGCAAAAAGTAAAGGAATGCTCTCTTGTTTATAAATTTAGATAAAAAGAGAGAAAATGTTTAGATTTTCTCACGTTCATAAAATTTTTAATATCCTTTTGTTAGTCACTTACATATATTATGCAATGGAGATTAATTTATACACAAACTTGACCCATTACAGTGTCTGCAACTTGTACATGTTATCTCTGCATCTTTAATCAAATTAATTTCAAACTTTAGACTATGAATGAAGTATTGAGTATACACGACTATAGAATACACCAAGTTGCTTTCCAAACTTAACATGTTGAATTCGAAAATGTCTATCTAATATTATTAATTAAATCTTAATTTATTTATTTATTTATTTATTTTATTTAACAATAATTATACAGACATTACAATACATAGACTATTTGATAAAACTTAAATCTAAACATCCTCCTTATAGAGACAAGTCTCGTGTAAAGGAGGTTTATCTACCTGCAACATTAAAAAAAAACACAAATCACCATTTATTCAATTTTGCGTGTGAGTTCACTATGTGTTTATTATATGGTCATACGATTGGTAGGTATATGACTAGATGTAGTGGCTTTATCGATTCCATATCGATTGCTTTTAATAGAGTTGCAGTGTCTGCAACCGACGTTAAATGTAATCAGAATCCGAAATTGCTTTCACGTATATTAATTAATCTGTCCAATTTAGTACGTCAATCTACGTTCACAAAATAATCAGGAAACTTCAACGCAATTTTATATTTTTATCAGGTTATGATAAAAAATTACCGGATCATTTTCGTGTTAGATTTTGCGTAAACATTTGAAACTAATTGCTTAATTCTAATTCTTCATTTGAGGATAATAATATAATCAATACTAATATATCTACTTCATGATTGTGTAGAACGAGAATGTAATTGTTTTAATTGACTATAAATGGGTTTATTGGGTTAGTTGAAACAAATCGCACATGCAATAAATTCGCCTCCTGTATATTGAAAATATCTTAATTTAAAGCATTTTCCATAAGGTTGTGTTTATTGTAGTCAATGAATGAATACAGAATGAGTACATAATGAATAAATAAATTAAAAAATTTTGCAGATTAGTAAGAACTCAATGGAATTATATATAATACAATTTTTTTCGGGTTTTATAATTAAATATGGTCTTCTACAATAGGTTCATAACAAAATACGAGACAGTTAATAATATTTTGTTGTGTAATTGAATTAATTCTACATTATATTTAGGAAAATGTGGACTAAAATTTACATAATGTATATGAATTGATGAACATAACATAGTAGATTTATCTAATTCATATTAATACCATGTTACAAAGTTGTTAGAAATAAAATACAGATCATAGTATTATCATTCCAATTTATATATGTTTTCTCACAATATTGTTTAAAATTGTAATTTGTAAAGAAATCACGTAGAGCAGCGTTGTGTTATTCCATTATCCAAGTATGGTGCACTGTTGATATTATTTGGTTTGTTTTACAATACACAAAACATCAGTTGCCGTAGTGGTGAAGCCATGTGAAAATAAAAATATAAAAACAATGAGAAACAAGAAAGATACTTTGGAACGGAATCACTTATACAATGCATTTAGAAGTTACTGTTTGAAAGTTTTAAAATGTCTACAAACTAAAAGAAAATACTTAACGATGTTGGAACAACAGACATCAACAAAAGACACAATAAACATGCAAGAACAACATTGGAAAACTTTATTGTTTTTTTCTTCATGTTGATCTATTTTATTGGTTGAGATATAATTTTAGAATTTGAGATAGAAGTTGAGATATAATTTTAGAATTTACTTTATAATAAAAATATATATTTTATTGGAATTTAAAATTGTATGATTACGCGAAATGGTTTTCCACTGTTCCACTAATATCTCTTGTAAAGTTGTATAGGCCCGTACTGAACCGATGCGTCGTATGTATGTATTATAAGTAATAATTAAAGATAGTAGGAAAATTTTAAAAGTATTCAAGTAATTTCAGTTAAATATGTAAATAAATGATACTACAAGTTGGTTTCCATGAAAGCTTTTTTATATAAAAAAACAGTTTTGTTGATCAACGGTATTTGGTAGTTTTAATATGGATTTTTCAAAGAAAGCACTTTGTATAGACCTTTCTTGTGACTTGAAAAACGTTTCATGAACGATTCAACCTGACATCAGCTGTCAAATCTTCTCTCAACGTCCCGGCTGACGTCAAAGTGAATCTTGCACGAAACGTCGGGCAGTAGCCAACGGCTTTTCACAAGACTAACGAAAAACAAATAACCTCTTCGAATATATATATTCGAATATTCATGTTTATGTAAACGCCGATTTGTTATTTGTGACGGACATGTCTACTGTAGAACCTGAAAATAGAGTTCCAAGTTACTTCGAAAGCTTAAAAAATGCATTAGGTACGTGATGTAACCTCAAAACGTATCTTTAATACATAGTATATTTGTAAATTTTAATAATGTTATATTCAGTGTGTGGTTAGCAGATACTAAGGATTTGATGATAATAATATTATCTTTATGTTACAAACAAAGTCATCAGGATATTAAAATAACACATAACCTCATACCGTTATGTGGGTATCTGAATGTGTTCATTTTATGGACAACATTCTACACGCATAACGATATAATATATTATTAATATCACCATATTATAAAGCAAGCAGTGATGTGATTTTCACCCATGCAAAATATTATTGCACGCTTTAACGATAAGTAGGTGCCGTGACTGCGAAGTTTCTTGGACTTAGTTTACACTAGATAAATAGGCATTTCAGACTAATTTACACTGAGTAAAACAATATCTTCTATATAGGTATTCTGTAACTTTTTGTGTACTCTCCATATTGAGTGAATTTAACGTTTAAACTTTTTAATTTTATTGTTGTAGACAATATTGTTTCGTCTCTTAATGGGTATTGGTAATGTCACATTAAGAAACGAAACGATATTGTTTTCAACAATAAAAGTAAAAAGTGTGTATTAAAAAGCTTAAGTGTTTAATTCATCCAAAATGGATAAAATTAAATTTCTGTATCAACTTTTTCTTACGCTGGATAAAGATGTATATATATATATGTAACTATTCCCGATACTAAAATTGCTTGGATCCAATTCGCATTACATAATACGGCATTTCAATTTGTACAATATTTATATCCTTTTTTGCCTCCAGTCACAATATATTGTATGTTTAATCTACGATAAATAATACAAGATAGCTAGTATTCATGACGAGGGTATGGCCAGCAAAAATGTTAGCTCTACCACTGGTAACAAGTGAGCTTAGTTCGTGAAATATGTATGTTCTGAGAAGGAATAACAAGAAGAACTAATATCGTGATGTATTCACATTTAATGTGTCAGGTTTTTACGAACGAACATAAAATTCTCATATGAGCAGCAGAAAGTAGCAAGACGTCACACATCCGGACAAATTTATGCGATGAGGGTGTGGAATTGTAGAGGAGGAAGAATAATAGCATGGAGAGTTCACAGGAGAAGTAAATATTAGGTATATGTGTAATTATATTATCTACCTACGTAGTACTATCATTTTATTACCGTTTTCTAAGCGAATGTGCATTGAACAAAGGGAAAATTCATATTATAATCTGCGACTAATCTAGGTATTCATCTCTTTTAAATCTGATCAAATTTAATCTTCTGAGTGTGAATCTGCTTGCTGACTTAGAATAAACTAAAAACCTATAATTTTAAAGTTTTTAAGATCAACCGTGGAACACCCGGCAAACGATTAGTCTCCCACTCTTTTTCGGAAGTTTTCGAGTGTCCTATAAAAAGCAGGTCTTCGTAAAATTAAAGATATTTTACATCTTAAATTCAGCAATGGAGTTTGTTACCCACCCTGAATGTCTTAATTTTTGTTGGCACGGAGAGGGCAGTTTGCATGTTAACTACATGCAGCAGATCTGCTGGCTAACCTTCTTGTGGGATATGCCGTAACGGTAGAGAAGCTCCAATTATCTATCCTTGTCTTCCCTGTTATCAAAACTTTTGTTCTTTTTTATCATTAGTTATACACTTCATTTTTAATAAAAAAAGGTTTCAAACTGACAAGAACCGTCTACATGTTCCTGTAACTAATAAATACTACCTATTAAATTGTCTATGACTAAGTATTTTTTTACAGCGGTCGCATGTGTTGAGGAAGAAAAAATGTAAAGGAAGAGTGCAAACACAGGTCTGTTGCTGTGAAACGAAATTCCTTATGATTTGCAATCTGTGAAGAGGGTGAAGATGTTCAAGGCTAAGTTAATTCTTGAATGTGCCCTTGCCGTGGTTTTTTTTAAACTACGCATCTTAAAAAGAATCGTCTAGTTATTATTATTGGTATAACGTTTCACCCCATAGGCTAGTTTGCCTATTTGTAATTTAGTACGCAAACATAGATAAAAAGGCCTACCTGGACGAAAAATAATAAATTACGTATGTAGCCATACGTAGGTATTCAAATATTTGTATACCGATGTAATGGAATATCCGCTACTTAATAATTTATAAATACAAGTAATGTCCATTTGAAATTATTAATGATGGATCAATATTTTCACGTCTATTCATATGTATTATACTTACATGTTATTATATACACATAAAGACTACACTTATATTATTAGGTATAACTGTGTACTTAATTTTCCTATGGTCAATGTTTTCACATGAGTGATCATTAATGGAATTTCAAATATGACGCGAACCATAAAAATATAAATGGTAGTGTTTTCCTATTTATGTATTATTATTATTTTATATTTTTTTTCATCAAAATAGTGGTAGCTGTACTAAACTATCTTAAAATAACTCTGAAATACTAGGAAATGTTTTATTCATCATATTTCTTCCTTCTTTACGTTTTTAATGTTTATATTATAGCTTACATAAATATTCCTTACAGAAATAAATTTATATTGGAGAACTTTTATTTTAAATAAAAATTAGTTTATAAGAAATCAAACCTTACCTAAACATCCTTCAAAAAAGCAATATTCTTGACTAGCAGTAAGATTCGCACCTGGATTAACCTGGTCGAATGTTAGAATCTCTGCTACCACACTACGGACTAATTTTTTTTTATTCTTTTAACAATAATAAATACATTCTTTTTTATAAGCACCTATATTTTATTAGAAAATTTCAACAGTTATGTTCATTCATAAAACGCTTTTTTAAATAATATAAAATGATGATTTTGTCTGATAATATAAAAATAATATATTGCATTTATGAGTAATAATAAAAGTAAGACCATTTTATTGGCGGGTGCTAAAGCTTCATTCAATTGAGCGCGTGTGTGTATGTGATAAAGATGTGTGATTGTTGTTAATAAATGTTATTGTAGTACTTCAAACAAATGATATTTTTTTAATATTTTATGTCCTGGAACCGTGTACGGTGTAATAAATAAAAAAAAATATATCAAAAGTCAGTTAATTAAAAAAAAATACAATAGACATTCTGATTTTTTTGGGTTAAGTCGAGTTATTTGAACAATTATTTATATTGCTGTGACTTTTCCGGAAAGGAGCCATATAGATATATATATATATATAACTTGCTATAACATGTGCTCAAATACGTATAGGTATAGCTTCTATGGTGTGAACACCACTTTCAAAATATCGTTGTGGAAGATGGAAGCTAGGACGGGTCGGCTCCAGTAATTTCGTGTCAGGGCGGGTGGTGATGGCGGATTGTACGTACATATATATACGATGACGAAAGGCGAGGGAGGACCAACGACATTAATACTAGACCAGAAACTAAAAGATTATTATTTATTTAATTTTTACTGTAGGTAAATTCATTACAATTTTTTTAAATTAAAATCAAGTAATAGATAATACAAAGTATAAGTAATTTATTTTATAAAAATGTCTGGTGACTGTTTCAGAGTTATTCCTTCGAAAATAAGTGAAATTTGAATAAAATTAAATTCAATCAATTTCAAGGTATTTTATATGAACTTAATTCGTTCCTCGCTGCTGAGATGTAAACAATATTAACGATCTAGAATTATTCTTATTTATTGATATACATACTTGGTTTATTTATTAAATAATAAATATTAGCTTATAAACAATATTTTCAAAATATTTCTATGAAGGATTTGAAAGATTTGCATGTAAACCAGTACTGAGTTCGTACTTATTTTTTTTTAAAGATACATCTGGGTTTCGTTATAAACCCAAATACAGCCTTATACACCTTTCACAGGAAGCTAAAAGCTTGTGTCGTGAAAGGGGAGTTTGCCGGCACCTAGTATCGAACCACGGACCCCATGTTCACGAGTCCGAGACTACCTCCAGGCTACCGACGAACTCATACTTTTATTCTGTATTGAAAATACCTAGTCACTGCTATTAGTGCCATAAAAACGTATTTAAGTTTTTGAAGTGTTTTTTTAGGGTATCTATATCTAGTTACCGATCAGTCTAACGTCGTAGTAAAAAGAAAGGTATCATTATAATCTATAGATATATTTTGTACAAATTAAAATACCTTTTTATGAATAAGTGAGGTTAAAAGAACTTTTTTGAATTA
This sequence comes from Athripsodes cinereus, assembly GCA_947579605.1. Classification (NCBI taxonomy): domain Eukaryota; kingdom Metazoa; phylum Arthropoda; class Insecta; order Trichoptera; family Leptoceridae; genus Athripsodes; species Athripsodes cinereus. Next base: position 25,664,450 of record OX388305.1, on the reverse strand, counting down.
TTTTTTGTTTGAGGCTTTGAATGAAATTGTATTGAAGAAAAAAGTTCATCACTTCATTCATACCATCACGGCATTTTCCATAAGTAGGGTATTCAATGGACATTACATGTAATTAACACGCAAGTTGTTCTTTCCATTCCAATAAAAAATAAAAAATCTAAAGAAGTGACTGAATTCAAAATTTTAAATGTCTAACGTGTCGTATATTGCCATTACGGTAGAATTACTAATCTTTCATTTGAGTTTCTAGTCTGTGTATTAATGTCGTTGATGAAGACAAGGGGTAATAGGGACAATGAGACCGAGGTCAGGAAATGTGGAAATATTGACGTAAAAAAAATACGAAAACAACATCGGGTCAAATAATATGTTCAACATAAAAAATCGTGTAGACGCTCTTTGTCTATTACCTAATACAGTATGAGTTTGAAATGAATTCCTTTTTTATTGAAAGAAAAGAAAACAACATCAGCTGTTGTTGAGAAAACCTATCAAAATTATTATTTGTTATCATTCGCGTCCTTTACATGTTTGTTATTATATGCGGTGGATACACATTTTTTCTTATGAATTTTTAAGATAACGCATCAACCTATTATTTTCAAGGAAGAAATTTTTAGTAGAGGCTTTTTTAGCGATAACGTATGCCACCCATCCTGAATGTCTTAACTTTTATTGCCACGAAGCTAGCTCATTTATTGACGCATATATTCTATTATGTATTCGTACTTCTTCTTGGGAATATAGTCTGGAAATAATCTTCCTCCATTTAAAGTAAGTCACATTTCATGATAATATTCCTAACACTGCGCTCTGAAATTGTTATAAATGATATAGGCCATTGGAAACCACGTGGACAGTGGCATACTCGCATAACTATAGGGTGGCAGGGCTGGAAAAATGGTATGGGGGCCCCCGATCTGAGAAACCGGGAGCACAGAAGTAGCCTTAGCTTTTGAATATAAAATTTATTAGATTTTAACTAAAATGCATTCAATATTAGTCATTCTGTTAATTAACAACTTAAGTAATTTATCAAAATTAAATTACAATGTAACTATTGTTACTGGGGGGTCCCGTCTATTGAATAAGCCACGGGCTATAGACATATAGATATATAGATGATATAGTTACGCCACTGCACGTCGATGAAAAACGTGATTTTTTTTTTAAAATATGTTTATGTGAATAAATTGTAAGAGCCTGAACACGCGTGAGTAGTAAAATATAATTTTATGAACTTGTTTCAACAGCATCGTTAAATAACTTTCCTAAACATTTTTATGAAAAATTGTTACATTAAATAATATAGAGAACCAAAGTTTAAAAAAAATCATCATAATCGTTTTTAAAGAGATTTAAAAGAAATTAGGGTAAAGTACTATGCTACAGCCACATTAAATTTAGGAGCCTCCGATTTAAGCATCTAATGAAACGAGAATATTCATTCTTATTAAAATATGAATATAAAATAAAAGTTCAAACACTTATATCTAATATAATGTGATTATCATTATAGGAATACATTTAGAATGATAAGTGAGTACTAATGTGAACACGTTGGTTATAGAGCTTTTTACCTTATGAAACACCTCTAAAAATTAATGACGCTTATAATGTCGTATAAATACATCAAAATTTATACCACATTCATTCTATTATGATACTTCATATTATAATATTGGTTCAATAAAATTATGGAGGTATTAGTGATATAACATTTACGAAATGTATATTACTTCTATTGTTCTACAAGTAACATGGTAATAAATGATTTTAATATATGGAAACATATTGAAACTGTGTTAATGTATCGATTGAGGTAGTTATATTTCCACACTTGTTCCAACATCAAAGTATGTATGTACATAATTTGAACATTAACATATGTATATAACTAGCTTTTAACCTTTCACTCAGAGACTAACAATAAATGGTGATAAAACCATTTATTGTAATATTTTTTATACAGGTTAAAAATCTACTCGTTAGGTGTCTAGGCTAGAATAAATAAATGAAATATCATTTATTAAATTTAAATTAGGTGCGTTAACGTTGTGAAAATTCATTTTAATATGAGTTTTAAAAATGTTAAACTAAACACTGTTTAATTTTCACGTATGATTATTTAGTCAATTAATATAGACTAAATGCTAATTGCCGAGCGCTTTCGCCTTGCGGCATTTTCAGGGCAAGAGTTACTTAAAACTATAGAAATATCTTTTATTTATTCTTCGATTTCTTTTAAATAAATTCTACGAGTGAATAAATAAATGAAATATCATTATGATATCACATTTTTAATTAAAAACCAGCGTATATAGATTCAAAAATCATAATACACTCGATTGCGGGTGCATTGCCGAAAAATGAATAGATTCAAAAAGTTGAAAAATGTATTAAAAACATTGTACATGTTTTTGGATATAGAATCTAATGCACTTCAGTAGGTGCAATAAAGATTGCTCATCTCCACAGTATAATTTCATGCATAGTAATATTTGATACGATCCATATTTTGCCCTTTTCTCTTAACCTTCTATTTCTTTATTAATAAATTGATAAGGTAATACCTACATTTTCCATTCAATAACATGCTCAATAGAAGTCATAATAGAGATCATTGGTTTCCATGTTACTTGTCTGGTAATTACCCATATGTGATCTTACATATAATGTGACTTACCTATATGTGACCCAACTTAAATATTTACGCCAAAATTGTACCATTAAATTGTGTTGTTACATGAAAACATATTATTATTGTTGCTATTGCACGTGACAGTGTCACACTGAAAATATGAACTACAAATCGATATGTTGTATAATATACTACTACTACTACTACTATACCATCACGGCATATCCCACAAGTGGGGTAGCCAGCAGATCAGCTGTATGTAAGAAACATACAAACTGTCCTCTTCGCGCCAGTATAAAATCAAGACATTCAGGATGGGTGGCAAACCTCAACGCTGAATTTAAGATGTAAAATGTCTTATTTTTTTCGAACACCTGCCTTTTACAGGACACTCGAAAACTTACGCAGAAGAGTGGGAGACCAATTCTTTACCGGGTGCTCCACGGGATGCATAATATAAAATTACATAATATAAAACGTTTAATTTTTAATCAAATGAGAAAATAAGCATGCATTGTCTAAAAAATTGTAAACAACAATTTCTTCTGATTTTTTGTTATCAATAAAAAATAGTATTGTTGTGGAAAATGATAATTGCTCTGAATAAAGGAGATACATTTCCAAGTGCTGAAGGGCGGTCGAATGAATAGGATAATTACCTTTTATATTCCAAAACATCTCTTTATCTTGCCCAGACAGACTTTTGTGTTAGGACAATATTTTAATTTTTATTTAAAATAATGAAACGATTTACAACACGTACTGATGCAAAGTACTGCTACAATAACGAGAATAAATTGTTGAGTTCGTCCGTAACCTAGATGAAGTCTCGGTCTCTTGCACATAGGTGCGCGGTTCGATTCCAGGTGTACAAATAAAGCATATAAAGTTACATTTTATTTATCAATAAGAACATTGAAGAGAGACCCACCTCACTCTCGGATATCTCAGGTGTCGTTAACTCCTACTTATCCGTACATTCAAACCAAAATTGTCCTCACGGGCGGGCCACTGGGGAGGCCTGAAGGACCGGCCGGCCAAATCCGCCATCGTGGGAAATTTTTATACTACTTCTCTCTTCAATGTCCCTGTTGGGCGGTAATAGAATATACAAGTAAAAAAAGAGAAAACAAACCAAATGAGACAAAAATAATATGAAAAGTGAAGGAAAATAAAAAAAAAACATGATAATAAAATATTTACATCAATTGGTTAGTATATACAACAGAAGGCCGAGGTGAGATGTCCAAATAAGTGCAGTTAGGCGTTTGAAGGGCGCGAGTCCGAGATCGCCAGCGCCAGCATGGTGTGGAAATATTAAACCCAATATCAATAAGAACAGGAAAAATAAAATATAAAATGTTGACTATTAATTCCAGTGGTTGCAAATTGTGAGTAGAAATGCACACTTTAAGTAGAAACACGAGCTTGTATCTCTACATTTTATTATAATAATAGTACCTACTTACTAAGAATGAATTATTTCACTTGTTAGTAATACTCAGTTTTATGTTGTATATGAACATAATATATACCTACACATTAATAGTTGAGTGTCATTCAGTTGACTTTGTTACTTGTGTTAACGGAAATATACTGACCAATTAACGAGAAAGCATAATACTTAATGTTCTTATTTTCTAGAAAGGTCCTGTTATAACAATACCTGTTATTTGGAACAGTTATTACTTATTCTATTTGTAAACATTTTAAAAAACACTTCTGAGAAGATAAATATCCCAGAGAGAGCGGTTTTTGTTGAATTAATAAGTTTATTTCTAATTGAATTCCAATAATTAAAATCGCACGGGTGCGTCTATAAATACTGTAAACGTTTGTGCTTCTGAGAAACATGATTTCGACGTCGCAGATGCTGAAATAGATTGGCTTTAAATTACCTAATGAGAAGAATGAATCGAGAGAGAAGGCTTTATAAAGAATGTATAAACCCATTTGTCGAAAATTTCAGACAATGTTAGAAAATCCACAATAAAGCGCTTTTGAGATAGTGTTGAGAGTAAACGGTGCTAAAAGCGTACATAATGAGTTTGTCAGTAGCCTGGAGATAGAGTTTCGGCCTCGTATACAGGGTTTGATCCCAGGTGCCGGCAAACTCCCTTTTCACAACACAAGCTTTTAGCGTGCTGTGAAAGGTGTTTAAGGTTGTATTTGGGTTTATAACAGAACCTAGATATATCGAATGAGATTTTTTGAAAAAGTTTAGCTTTATATTCGTAGACTCTGCAAATATCGTCGTTACTACATACGACATGAAGTTTTTATCTAAGTACATTTTGTTTGCCATATTGCGAGCCACTTTTGTATGATATTATAATACTTGTGCATGTTGTGTATAGTAAACATTACTTAGGGCGAGGCCTGGCCAGACATAAATTACTACTTCAAGGCTACGAGCATAATTCTGTTTATATTTGTTAAATAATTAACGAAATTGAAAGGTACCTACCAATACAAATATAATCGGAACAAATAAAAATGATTATTGACGTAGGTACCTAAGTATACGTCAATTGTGCGATAAGTACCAATACTTTTGTATTATTATAATACTTAAAGAATGGTGATGTATTTGCTATTTATTTTATAAAATTCCTTATAAATTGTGAGAAAGTTATCAGGTGTAAGACTGTACAGAGTTTTATAAAAAAAGCTATTCAACCTTAAACCTGCTATATCGATATTTCAAGTTTGTACAGGTTCCAATAAGTAGAAATTCAGATGCTTACCTCTCTACTGATGTCGAAATAGTTCAAAATGTTTGTAGTGAATAAATGAATCATTCTTGGGGTTAATTTAAATATTTTAAAATACCTATATTTTATTAATTTTTTTGACAGAGGAAGAAAGAAAGAAAGAGAAACAGGAAGCATTCATCGTAATGAAAGAAAAATAAAATGGAAAACGGAAGGAAAATGTGCTATGCAAACAGCAAACCTACACAAAAAGCAAGTAAATTGATACCTACCCATTGTGAATACACATTTTAATGAAGAAATTTTTGGAATTGACAAAATTTTGTGTGGTTTTTTTTGTGTAAGTTGTGGACATTTCATTTTCACGATTATTTTTTCATTATATTTTGTAGTTGTAAGAAAACAAGTACCGTAATTGAAGATTTTAATTTACCAATTTTTTCAATTAATTTTAAAGAGATGGACGGATTTAGAAATATGATATTCATTCTATTTTTAAACTCAAAGCACAGTAAATGGTTGTCTAGGAAAAGAAATTTAATTGGAAGTAGATGAAAAGCCCAACATTCTACCTATTGAACTTGAGCGTTATGGATTCTTGAAAGGCTCTTGAAAGCATAATAATAAATAACGTGATGATAAGACTTCTGAAACAAGAATTGCTTTTTATATCGCAAAATTTTATATTTCAACGAGTCCTCATATATTTTTACCGTGAATCAAATTAAGAAAAGAAAATATCTTCAAATAAATATCAAATATCTTTGGTCTCTCTGTAACAGAAAGGAGATGATGGTACTGGCTAGGTCATATTTTGAGAATGAAAAAGTGCCATATTTTTTTGTTCCCAAAGTTTACGGTGGCTTGGACTTTGTCTCTTTTTTACAGTATACCGTTCCTATGATAATCACATCTGATAACTAGGAATATAATTGAAAAAGGCGACTTAACTCAACAACTCCGTAAACGGAAGAGATTGCTTTCTGATCTGTGTTCTCAAAAAGAGCTATTATCTTACCCCTTGAAAATACCTTTTATCAACATATTATTTCAAACTTAACTGGTTTAGTAGCTTAATTTCAAGTCTTTTATCGTTTTGTAAACACACGTTCTTCACAGTATCATTCCTTAGATTGTAATGCAGTTCTCTTCTCATTCTGAATGCCAGGAATCTTGTAACCAAAATAACATTTATATTTTCTACAAAATTTATTGATTTGCTAGAAACCATTTAAGAACAATTTAATAAATATTACTTAATCTTAAAGTAAATTTAGAGTTTTGAATTTCACATTTTAAAGAGTAGAATTGAAATTCATTTATTCTTTATCGAAGTCTTTTTATTTTAATTACTTGAGCAAGTTTTGATTCCTTTTAATGATATCTTAAAAGGTTTTCACTGTGAGTAATAATAACCTTTAATAATCCTTACCCTTCTCTCTAATGAATCATTATTATATTCCAACTCTTATTTTTTTTACGTTTTAAAGAAACGAAAAGAGAATTAATATTAATTGTTCCTTTTGTAATTGTAAAGGAATGAGAGTATTTAATATCAGAAATATTCGGAGATTTTTAAAATCAAATTTTTGAATAAAGGAAATCAGATGACGATTCAACGCAACGCCATATCACTTAAATTAAAATCAACAAATAAAATTATGTTTTAAATTGATAAGACATAAGATATATTTTCATCCAAATTCTAGAAAAGAGCTTATTGCATCTAAATGTATACTCGTAAAACAATCCTAGGCAAACCATCATCCAGAAAGCACTGTACATCTAAGCAGAGTTTTTCAATATACGCAGTGTTAAACCGATAATAATGATGAAAAAATATCATATTTTATGTTATTTATATGCACATATTTTTTCTAAATTTTCTGCTATTTTACATTCCCCTGAACATATCTACTTTTGTCGAAATATTTCTGTTAGCATAAAATGTCTCAACCAGCAAGTGAATATAATAATATGACATCGTAAAGAAAATGTGCCTTGGTGCAATTTAAAGTCATGTTATGTTTCGAGTTTATGGAATATATTCAACAGAGTGTAAAATGTACGCCACTTATGTGCAAGTTTATGCCCCTTAAAGTTCTCGTATTTAATGTTGGTTGGTAGGTAATTGTAGACACTTGGTGCATGCAGAAAGCGTTTATATGTACATCACATAATATATATGGCATGTTATATGAATTCGCCACATGAGTTAATACTGTAAACGTTCATTATTAGTTTAACACTACGTGAAACGCGTGAATGAAAATCCTATATCATATTGTCCATTTTTTCATTAGGTATTAGATCCTACACAAGAGTATGTTTCAAGCAGATAGTCTCATTTAAAAGATATCAAATATTCGTCTCATAGTAGGTGATCAGAAATTTCATACACTGCTTAAGACAGTACCGGTGACCTGTATGCATAGCTATGGAGTCTAATTTAATAACGAAATCAGTGGCATCTGCGTTGAAATTGATTCTTTTTTACCGCTTCTCTGTCGCAAATAAAAAAAGTATAGTTGGACTAGCACGTCGGCAAATGATGTTAATAATAATTTTAATTTCAGTGAAACATGATTGTATGATGTCAAGATACCTTGGGTGACAAGTAGATTGTACCTACTGTTTAATATCCTAGCCAACTCAATAGACAATATACCTAGGTATCTCGTCTTTGGCGTGACACGCACGGTGAACATAAACGGGATCGTCTCTGACGTAACGTGCAAGCATTTTTCAAAAAGATATCGCGTTACTCTCTGTATTTTTTTTATGCTTAGGTATAATCATACAATTGAAAACATAAAAATAATCGATTATTGTATGTTCAGTGGTGTGAATTACATAAAATAAGTAGATATCATCCAAATGCAATCCCTGGTAAAGTAAATGGACAAAAAGAGTTTCATTTATCATACCTTTACTATGAAAACACATATTCAATAAAATGCAGTAATGAAGTTACGTACTAATTTACTGTGGAGATCGTAATCATTACCTATATATAGTGAGTTACAATCCATTGTATTGGTCTGCAACGAGTTTGGATTTTCTTCTCCATCATCCCTATTTTCAGCTAGTATCTTTAGCTCTACGTATGTGCCAAAGTCCATGTCCTTCTTCAGTTGGTTCATATAGGTGTCTCTTGGTCGGCCTCTACCATTTTTCCCTTCGGTCTTGCCCTTCGTGATGGTAATAAGAAGACCTGGATGTCTGTATGATATAATAAAATTTAAAAGCAATCAATTTTGAGTAAAAGACTAATTATTTCCTGGAACGCTTCTCTCTAGGACAAAACAAGTGTAGGGTATGAGGTATTAAACAAAATAATAATAATTTGCTCTTATTTATTCATATCCATAAAATCTTAGGGTACACTCACCAACTGTACATAGATCATAGTATGTTTATCTTTGTTTATGAAATGTTATAATGTATAATTTATAATAATGCAGAACTATACGGAAAAGAACTCGTTTCCAAGCTTAGCGTCTGATTTTGAACTAATCCTGGATAATAAAATATCTGTTTATCTATAGCCTTATCTTGGGGTGGATAAATATACATTTGATCATCCATTCGATCCACACTTCCAAGCCACTGCAATTTATTTATCCACAACTCTCCACTCCAACTACTCATTCACGCAACAATTTACCAATCATTCTTCTTACCGATCGAATATCCACAGTTTTTTTTCTTCTTTTTTCCTTCATCAACAACGCAATCTTTCTCTAACGTACAGGGAGGATCCCAGAATGGTATTGTGCTCTTGTAATATCAAGCTAACTATACCTAATTTACATTAATAAGCCATTCGTTATTTTTAAAAGACCAAAAATTATGGATGTAAAATTCATATCTTTGAAATATGATTTGATTAAGAGGTCCATTTAAAATGTTCTTGCAATAATAAATTATTAAAAGGCATCTTACTGCATGAAGTTATAGTACAGTAAGTATGTCACTTGCATTCGCAGAAAACTAATGTTAGTAGAAATGAACAAAGAAGAGATAAAATTATTATATCATCTGGTGAAATTTTAATTCCGTCCTATTGTCTTGAAAGTTATTGAATCATACATTGAAAATGTTCTTCTATGCTTAGTAAATATATGTAGTGTTTATACACTTGAAATAACCAGCATAAAAAGGTACGAAAGTATTTGAAAATATTCGCAATAGAATGAACAATTACATGACTATAACTTACCAATTTTCGATTACCTTATTTTACATCCTACCAATATGATGAAACCTGAAACAATGATTTAGATACATTGATCAAGACCTTGTGAAATTGGTTCAATATATTTTAAAATTGAAAATTCTTAATTTCTTATTCTTAAGATAAGTAAAAATGATGTCATCGATCAAAGTATGATGCGAAAGGATGAGATTCTTCGTTTTTTTTATCGTATTTTTATGTGCGTGTAGATTAACAATTAGAAAATCATGCCATTATCTTCAAATTAAATATTTACTATAGACTAAGATATTCTTTGTCATACTAGAAAAGAACCAAGGATTAGCCACGAATTTCATACAGCTTTAGACAGTTCCACACTTGTGCAAGAAACAAACTTTCATAATCCTTGTTGTGTACACATCCTGCTAGATACGTACGAGAACGTGTTGTGTATTTAGCAGGAAGGTACTTACATAGTATAACAATGTCACTAATGAGGAGAAATCTTCACATAACACGTCCCATGATGATTGTTTAGGAACTTCGAAAAATGTTTCACAATAATATGTAGGTTATTCTTACTCATCATAATACGTGTGGAAGGTCGTTATTGTCTAGTTCTTACTATTACTATTTCAAGAAGACAGATACCATTATTATTATTAAAACATAAGGTATCCTTTTATATCGTACACACTTACATGTGCGAACTTTGTACAAAAGTACCTACTTGTTATTTTTTAAGTCATTATTATACTCAGTTATTGTATGAATACTAAAAGTTAAGGTTTGTGTATGAAATACGAATATAATTGTCACATATTATGGAGGTAGATATTTTTTGATTTTCATCTTAATCAAAAGCAATTATTAAAGAGAATAAAATAAACTTTTACCGCATAAACTTTGTATATCACCTATTTTGCGTTTTTCAAATATTAATAGCTTGGCTTGGTACTTACAGCCGGCTTTCTGATTTTGATTTGGAATAGGTAATGTATTTTTAAAATTGAGTAGGTACCTATGTTTTAAAAAGTAATGCGTATTAGACAAAAATCGCAGAGTTTGATGTTTTTAATTTTCAAGATTGTCTTCCTGAAGGATAAAATTCAGAAACTTTTGCAAGGTGTTTTTTATCAGACCATTCAAAACAAGGATTTTCATAAGATTGATATGATTTATACAATCAGTATCTTTTGCGAAATTTTGACGATGACTTTTGCTTATATTTTTCCAGATTTTTATTAAGTAATAAAAAAATATTTTGTTGAGGTTGATATCCAACGAAGCCGTTATCCGTTTCAAGGAAATTTAATAGTTTTCAATACCATCATGGCCAATTCCGTTTCTTATCATCACTTAAATATTTCCGACGATCTTCTTCTTTTTAACTTCTATTTATTAAAGAGAAAATATAAAGTGCTTTACCTTAAGATGATGCATTATGGATTATTTATAATTAGTTTTCATTATTAAATTAAAACTTTCTAAGTTAAACAAACTTAGAACGGGTACGAATTCGAGCTGTGTTTTAAAGCAATTATTAAATGTAAATTTCTTTCATTCTTCCCCTTCTATTACCTGTGCTTACTAATTTGTGTTGTTATTAACTAAAAAGCACGGGAAAAGTTAGTCCATCTAAATAAAACGTTAATTTTGCGGGTGAATTTTTCATATTGAAAAGAATATTGTAGATATCTGTTAGACATACTTCTAAACTAACTACTCGGTAGAAAGTATTAATAAAGTCTTGGTGGAAAATAATAGTTTTGTTTAATATTTTTATTTGCTCAAACATATTATGGACATCTACGTCCTAACAAACTTGACAAACAATGTTTTAGAAAAATATGTTTAATATCATAAAAAGATAACATAGATGTATCTGTGTGTATACTTGTTTGATGTTATATTCGTTCCATTTTAAAACCTAACTTTTCCCCCGAGGGTAGATTTATTTTCATTTTCTTTGATGAGGGATAGTATTAATATTGTTCTACCTACTAGGTTTAGTCATGTTTCCATAAAACGAGTTAACGATCGCAGAATATTCAAAATTATTTCATATACAAGTTGTTAAAAAAATCAATATGATATGAACTTCACTTATGGCCTTTTCCTTGCTTTAACGAAAGCTATTAGGGTCATTCGCTGTTATAATGTTATTGATTATTTCGGAGTAGACGCGTTAACTTATTTTTTTACCAAATTCGACCAATGACGCACGCCATGGAGGTTCATAAATAAAATAACACAACCACTAACTGTTGTTGAGTTTAAGGTTTGTTTCTACATTTTTTCAAAGCTATGTTTTATATGCTTAAACTCCAATAAAATTTGATTATTTAAAAGAATAAACTTTGATTTTCATATTCTTGGATATAGGCGTTTGTACTCAAATACTTAATTGTTTTAAATTTTCAAGTATAATATTTGGATATGTGCACTATAGAATGATCTTTTTTATGGGTGAGATATTTTTTTCTTTGAATCAAGTTTATAAATGGATATTTTTATGATTACAGCTGTATAATATTTCAGCGTTTCCCACAAGTTTTGATGATAATTTTGGATGATTTTATTTTTGACGCCGTTTAACAGTCCCTAGACCGTCTCAAGGGCGCCAGTTTGTAGTCAGTGAACATTTATACATAAATAATATTAAGTATTGAAAATATAATAATATAATGTCAATTTAAAAAGTTATTGAGAAATATGTGATGATCTTAAATTGCGTAGTGATTTTACAATCAATTCATGCGTATTTATTTAAAACTCTTTAGCATTGTAGAAATTCAACTTCATTAAACGTCGGGTTAAAGTGAAACATCGATTTGCTGTTTAAGATATAAACGGAGGGGGTTTAAAGTAAATACTTATTTAATTACCTGTATATAAAAGTTTAAGGCAAAAGCTTCAAAAAGTGTATATAACTGTAAGCCCCTAGGGCTGAGATATCAAAATAACCATCTTAATCCATTTTCATTAGAAAGTTTTCTTCAGCCTATTGAAGGTTAATAAATAATATTTTTGAAGTGCATAATTAATTATCAGAATATTATTAAGGAAGGGGGGGGAGTATTTACCACAGAACACTGCGTATAATATTCCTCCACACTTTCATTTATTATCAGAAGGAATGATCAAGTTTCTATAATCTAAAATGCTGCTCTCTTTGAAACAAAATTAAGAGATTGATAAGGGATTATGAGTTATGTACAGTAATGACAGAACTAGGTAATTAAAAATTTCCGAAAACGTTCTTACTAAATGAAGTTATTTTAGTGGAAAATACAAAGTTTCTTTTATTTTTTAAATTAATAATAATTATTAATTAAACTTATACGATTCAAAATTTATTCCCTATGAATATCAAATTGTATAAAAGCTGACTTTTGCTACAAATCTTAATCGGCCTGTAGGGTTACTCTTGACAAAACTAAACACGATCTTAATCTAGTTTTGATCTTGATCATACGACGCACGAAGGGACTATGGTCAAAAATACCGCGCTACCGCTAACGCGCGATCGGTTTGCGTGTATTTTTGGCCAATAATCACTTCGTGCGTCGTATGATCAAGATCAAGACTAGATTAAGATCGTGTTTAGTTTTGTCAAGAGTAGCCCTGCTGGTACTATAATTTAAAATTATAACCTGCCAAAAAGTAACTTATCATTGTCATCTCTATATTTTCTGTAACACCACACAATCTGTAAAGTAGATATGTAGATAAAGTTGATATTTTCAACCGAAGGTTCTTGGTGGAAGTAGTAGGTTTTCTGGAAGACAATGTCTTCCAATAAACCTACTACAATGTTTGATAACTATGTTTATAAATAAACAAATTATTATTTTTATTTTCCGATGAACATAAAGTGGAATTTATTTCATATTATTATTTACAGCGTTTGTTGTCTTAAAGGTTAACAAAGTGGAAATATCTAATGAAGTTGTAAAAATAAAGTGACAAATAATAGTGTAAAAGCACTCATAAGATGATTTAATTATATAAACAGGGTAATATAATTTAAATGAAACAAAAACTTTGAAGAGTTTTACGGTTTACTTTTATTTTGGTGACCAGGTTTCGACATGTTTCGTCTTTGCCAAACTAAACTTGTTTTATTTACATTAAATTATGGAGTTTTACAAAAAAACAGTAATAGAATACAATTCAAGGGTAATATAATATGTAAATTTTACGAATAAATTGAAAGGGGCATTCAAAGCCTAGCTTTGATCTGTCTTTTTTGCTTATACTGCAAGAAATTCGAATATAACTAGGTACCGTTCTTTTCGTATGAATAAATCGCTCTGTTATCAATTAGATTTATATCACTTGTATAAATATTGGAGTGACAGTAAATACTGTTGTAATAGTACTTAGTTAAGAAATTCACGATTCAGTAAATAGAAATGTAGGAAATGTCACGTTGGAAAACCATACGCTTTTATAATAATGTGAAATATGATATTAAATTCTTCGCCTCAAGGTAAGAATATAAGAGAGAGCACAATGTACATTATAATATATTGGTATTATTATAACTTATCTGCCAACCATCAATCTTCTTCTTCTTCTTCTTCAGCCGTCTCTCCACTGCTGGATGTAGGCCTCTTCTAATTTCTTCCATTTTTCTCTTCTTTGGGCTTCTCTCATCCACCTGCTACCCGCGACAGGGACAATATCATCGGCCCAACGTTTCTGAGGCCGGCCTATTCCTCTTTTCATATCCCATGGTCTCCATCCTAGGACTCTGGGTGCCCATCTGTCTGTTCCCTGTCTGGCAACATGATCTGGCAACCATCAATAATAATATGTAATGTGGAAAATCACAGGTTGTCAAATTTGCATGTGTGAAGATTCACCTCATTCTTTAGTATCATTCCATGTCCTCAAATACAGAGTGTTCTGTTGTATTAGGTACATCTGTGAAAACATTTACACAAAAAATAATGATACTCTATTTTCATTAATCTGTCTTTAACCGCAGATCATCCAAGCTTTTTTACATTTGTAATATACAGAATAATTATTTTGTTAAAAAACTGTTATTATTTTACTGAAACTATGGATTTGAATAATAGAAAAATATTAATTAAATAAAGTCGGTACTTAGGTATTTGATATCAACATAATTTTTCCGTTTAAAATACCGGAAATTAAATTTTAACACGTATTGAGTAATAAGAGTTTTGTTAGATAATGGTTTATTATTATTTGTCTAAAGAAAATATTATTAACTTTTTCACATTTTTAATAGAGTACATAAATGTTGAAACGAGTGTTTTCATTAATTCGAGCACACATTAATGGTTGTACCGTCTCGATGTTTCAGGAATGTTAATTCCTATTGCATCCACATTCATTGTGCAAAATCTTTTATTTGTATGAGAGGCCTCAGAGATCGCCTGAAGGGCTCCCCTAACAAAACCACAGTTATTAAGAACCGTTAATGTCCCTAAAGGTTTTACGATATTTCTTAAAACTAAAACAATGCATTCATACAATCATTCTAACTTACAGTTACGTATTACTACGTAGGTACGAAGACTGCTCAAAACTATTACAATTAAATTTTCAGGTTTATTACATAGTGTTGAGGTGTACCGTCCATCCAAAGATAAAACCCCCACCCGTAAGGATCAGCACCCTAAGATAATGATTCATTTTTTTATGAAGTCTTTTTAAAAAACATTTCAGAAGAGATGGATTACACTCTGTATTATTTGACAATACAGAACGTAGCTCTATCGAACGTGTGTAAGTGAAATACGTACTACACAAAGGCATTTGGTATTTTATTTAGTGCTCGTAGTGTATAAGCTTCTATGGCGTTATTGCGAAGACAGAAATGCTTTCCGTATTATGTCCCCCCCCCTTTATTTCATGTGACCTATGCCGCGTGTGTTAATGAGAAGTGTAAATATTAAAGCACAGAGACATGGCGAAACACTGTATTTAGCTACGTTTACTTGGTGTAAGAAGTAGAACTAAATGTTTAAATTAACAATATGCTAAAATATGTATGTGAATATTAATAAAAATATTTAAATTATGTTTTTGTAAATAAAGGCGTGGAATAACTCTGAATAATTATATTCAGTAGATAAAAGGTTTGTTTTATGCACCGTGGAGCACCCGGCAAAGAATAGTTCTCTCATTATTTTCACTAAGTTCTTCAGTATTCTGAACGAGGTAGGCATTGTTGTAACATCGTCAATAAGGCATTTAACATCTTATCTTGAATATCTTGTTTTTTCTTGCCACAGAGAGGACATGTTTATTATATGCAGCTGGTTTTTTGGCTACCCCACTTGAGAGATATGTACATAATAGTAAGCAGTTGATTTGTCATTTTTTCAAACCATTGACAAATCCACATGCTTAAAAATGGAGAATTTCAGGAATTCGTACAAATCAAAGTAATTAAATATATTTTTTTGTGCTAAACAATCTATTGTAGATATTCATCACTGTTTTTTCAATGAAGTATTAAATTTGCTGAATACATACTATTTCAGTATCCATTACGTATTTATCTGAAAAAATATCATTTCATTAATGATGACATGCGTAATCTTAAGGAATTAGTTCATGGCTTTCTAATATTCATTCCTAAGAACATAAATTCATTGACAATCGAACACTGAAAGGACTATAAAAAGATTTACTTTAATACATCAGTCACTTTTTAGGACAACTTGAACACAGCTTGAAAAATAGCTCCTTTTATTTGATGTAACTGGAATGTTTTGATTGTCATTCTGTTCGTTTAATTGGGCGATATCTTTTAAGTTATTTCCATTAGTGAGTTGAATGTTGCCCTATACCTACTTTGTTCAGTATAATAAGAGGAATTCATTAATTTGCCCTGATTGTCTAGCGTTTGATTGAGTGACGTAAATTAGGAATGTCTTTATTATTTCCTCTGCGTATTACTATTATTTCCTCAGAAGAAAATATTTTTTTCTGAAGTACTAATATACTTTGCTTCATAGTACTAAGGCACTTGTTACGAGTCTGTAAATTGATTCGCAGTCTTTTATTCTATTACAAAAAAGTTAATGAAAATACGTTTACAATATTTAGATTTTTTTGTTTTACCGGAATTGGGCACAACGTACAAACGACAAAATCAATCTTGTTTTGGTGCCGTTTAGATGGAAGAACTTGATCCATTTGAGATCTGAAAAATGAGATATCAAAAAATTGTTACTTCTATGGTTTGCATCAACTATTTCTCGATTGATGAGCCTTATATGGTGACAGTGAGACTGGCCAAATTGGTGAACATTGTCAATGGATACCGAAAGTGATCATTTAAAACAGCCTAGAGCCAATTCGTAAGCATTGGGATGCCTTTATCGATACTTTCGATTGGATTTTCCACAATGATACATTGTTCTCCAATCGATATTTCTGATTGGTAATGAAAATATGTTTTATTCGAGAATATTATAAAAAAATGTAGGTATAGATAGGTATATAGTTATCAGATAATGTGAGAAACTTATTGCAATGGAAAATTTTGATTCTATTTTCGTCTTTTCATTTATCAGACTTAAATTGCGTGTACAAAAATTCAGGAAAAAAACATTAAAATTTAAATCTATAGATATACTTTTTACTTGTTTTCTAGAAAAACCACTGTTTTGTTAAAAAACAACAATATAAGAGTCGGTCTGATTTGAAATTTAGTAGATTTTTATTGCTAAAAAAACTTTATAAGTGAAAAGAAAACGACACAGCGAACACTAATAATATGCGTGCGTTGAAATACACTCCATTGTGGTATCTTTAATAAAACTACGTAGAAAAATAATATTTCCGGCTTTATTTTATTATGAAAATACTTTTGTTCCCCTCTGTGTAATAAAAATAATAATATAATATAATGATATTTTTTCTTCCATCGCTTGTCTGTGGTCTGTTTAATTTCAAAGCGGAAGCGCCTCACAGGTGGCGTTTATTTTTGTCAATGGAAAAATGGTTTAATGAGACAAAGCTTACTCGTATTCTCTATTAATTTTCTGTAATTCAAACAAATGCTTCAGCATGTTGCAATAGTTAACATTGGACCGTACCTAATAATATCAAAACATATAGAGATAAAAATATGTTTTTTTTAAATAGATATATTTTCCAAAAATATTACATACAAAAATAATATAAAAACATCATTACGGAATATATTGCCCCACTAGACCAAAATCTGTGTAGGGCAATACTGTGAAAAATAACTAAGATAAATAAGAAAATTATATAACACAATTAAATAACTAAGGAAAAAAACACAATTAAAAATATAACCATACCCTCCGATGAAATACCCGAATAAGCGCCCCTGCTACCCGTCCATGAGACGCAACGATGCACTCACCCGAACATCTCCACAGAGCACACAATAACACAATCATATGAAACAGAATTTATTTTATAATATGAATATAAGGAAAATAACATTTTATGTAAAACTAAATTTTATTTTCACAAAAAAAATATACATGCATTTCCGTTATACTACCTCTTTAATATATGCGTATGATGTTGTGTGAATAAAATATTGAGAAATATTCTATTGCCTTGCGTTTGTCAATATATGAAATGTAATAGATATTCACTTCTCGTCATTCATATATGTACTTTCTAATATCCTAAACTGATTCAACGATTATTCAAATTCATTAAACTATAAAAAATATTCCAGCGTTGAAAAAATCATGGCTATGTTCCTATTTCAAATCTATCTATGAAGATGCCTTGTACCCGTTGACGGGTATTATTGAGAGACTGAATTTGATTGTGCATCCTGCCGACAGTGCCATCCAAGGTGACTGTGAAGGCCGATTCTGGACAGGCACACTTTGTCACATTCGGGACTAGGCTGCTCTTCGTTTATGATGGGTCTGCGAGTTGTTCAACTTTGCGGGCCGCTATAGCCATAAATGGTTTTCCGCCATTTCGTGCGGTCACCCGCCATCTTCTCCCAGTCTATCTATCTATACCTTTACGCCGTATCCCAAGTGGGGTAGAGGGAGTAGACAAACTCCATATAAATCTATCCTTACATACTTCTTTTGCTTCTTCTATATTCATACAAAAATCTCATACACGCACGTCAATATGTCTTGCTTAACACACGGCGGTCATTATGAAGAATTAGATCCAAGTGGTCCCTGTTTCAGATAAGAATTCCTTTTTGTCATAATTTTCTCGTTCATAGGTTCCACATGTCCAAATAAAAGTAACTTATTTACTTGTATTCTATATACATCACTCCTCTTGAATCCGCTCATTCTTCTAATATCCACATTCCTCACTCTATCACACAATGTTTTACAAATCAGTCGTCTCAGTAGTCGCATTTCCACTACATTTTTATACTATTTACTTTCATCTATTGAAAAATATAATACTTTCCGTAAACCATTAAAGCCAAAACAATAAAGTGACTATTTATTTAAAAAAAAATAAGCTACTCACCTATTTGTAATTCTAGAAGTTTGCAGTTGATGCCGATCATACTCGAGGATATTATTTTCAACCTATTTAAAAAAAAAAAAGAACGTGAACTGAAATCTTCGAGTATAATAAAACTTCTTTATGTACGGGTCTAAATATTAAATTTCTTTAAATTTATTATTAAATATAAATTATTTTGTTTTTCATACATACAAATTATTGAATATGATGATGATTGTTATATTTGCGAATGTAGGTAATTAGTTTTTAGCATGACATGCGGCGGCCCCAGGGGAAACATTGTACAAATACATACATTTTGTATTAATGGGTTTATAGAAGCTGTCGTTATAATTGTGTATTAGAAAATAGGAATGATATCAACACAATACATCGTCATATCATAATTCATTTTATGTTGCATTGAAAAACTTGTGTCATCTCTAACACCTTATCAACTAAAGTCTTTTATTAGTTTTAAATGGCAGGTAATTAATTCTTGATTTTGTGGACGTATTTTAAAATTTTGTCTTCCACTTTTCTACATAAGCAAACAACTCAATTCGTTAATTGCAATAATTGATGGACATTTATATTCTTCTCCTTTTATTGTTGTTTAACAATTCTATCAGGAATAGGAGTGGAAACAAGTTCCCTCTCCACGGAATAACTTTGCTCTGATTAAAGAAATTTTTTTTTGATCTTTAATTAAAAAATTATTAACACTTGAAAAAAAGCTTCCAAATACCTACGATAAACTTTTGAAATGATCAAAAACCCGTTAAACAGCACCGACAAAAAATTATCCAAAAACATCAGCATCATTATTAATTTTACTAATATGTCGCCTTTTCCAAATTATAGAGCCAGGGGCCGTAGACAAACCGTACTTAGCGATCGACTACTGGCGTACTTTTCGACAATCTACCTACATGTACCGTGTAATTATGCGTTATTGTTGCGGTTATTGTCGAAAATTCGTTTGTAGTCGATCGCCAAGTGCGTGTTTGTTTAGGGCGTCTGATGACTTATCGAATACCAAACCAAAATGTAATTTCACATTTTTATGCCCAAATTCAAGATAGTTGGGATAGATGTGTGTATAGTTATGATAATTTTATCAATAAATAAATTTGCGATGTTTTTATTTATTCAAAACATTTCCATGTCTAGACTATGGGTGTGTTGTTATTGCTTCATTATTATAATTGTTATTTTGTATGTTATTTTATACTAATTAATGTAAATATCAAGAGACTTAGAAGCATTATACAGTATGGTCGGAATGGAACCACATGAATTGGGGAAGTGATAATGAATACTTCAACTATATTTTAATTACTGAAAACCACATGAAAATATATTTATATTTTATCTTTCTGTTAGATAATAAATTTTGAAAAAACGTTCTGTTACTGTGTATATATCCTATTAGGATTAACTAACTCTTTCACACAAACTCCTCTTTCTTCTCATTTATTTTCAACTGGTATCCGTTTTGTAATTTGTTTTAGCTCAGCAGGTAAAAACATGTTCTTTCTTACCGACAATTGGATAATTGAAAAAACACCCGTTTTCATTAACTTCTCTATTTTACTTTTTGTCATTATAGAGCTTTCATACAAAAACTGCATTGTGTGTGTGTGTGTAAAAGAAAATCCTTCCATGTTCGACCTTTGGTATTCATATAATATATTTCATGTAGGTACAGCATCCACATCGCTATTATACATTTTATGTTTGTTACTTAGCCTTGTTACTACAAATGTTATACGACATGAACAATATTGGAGAATATTTTCATGTGCTTCCAACATTGCAGTCATACCGGGCGTCGTGGCGCCTAAATACCGCAATACGTACATAATACAACGTTTAAACTACACGTGTCAACAATATCCGGAATTTACACTCAAAAATATAATGCGTTATATGCGTTAATAAACATTTATAAAATATACACGCCAAATGGCTGTTTTATAAACTTTAGCCTTCAATCAAACAACTTCTGTTTAATAACTTTCTCTATCTATGTATTATATTATTAGGTACCTATGTCTATTTATTGCATTGATATTTCAATGTTTTCTTTGTATTGTACGTGTATATCGTCACGTCAGTACCTATACACTATGCATATCTTAATTAGGAATTAATTCGATCTGTATGAATTGTACAGACAATCTAAAGACATTTAATGTTATATTATAATATACCTACTGTTATGTTATGTTATGACGACCGGTGTGGCGTGGAGGCTAACGCACTTGCCTTTGAGTCACTAGGTCCCGGGTTCGATTCCCGGCCAGGGCAAAATGAAGAATGACCTTTTTCAGATTGTCCTGGGTCTGGGTGTTACATGTATATGTGTGTAGTGCATTGTATATATGTGTACCGTCGCGTTAGTACCCATAATACAAGATTCACATCTTAGTTTGGGACTAGCTCGGTCTGTGTGAATTGTCTATACATGTTATGTTATGTTATGTTATGTTAGTTCTCCTCTCTATTGAGTTTGATACGTAAATATTAGGAAAGAAAGCATAGAAATATAACGCGGTGATGTATCTCTCCTTTTGCTTTTATTGTATCAGGTATGTAGTTGATGTCTCGAATATTTCATGATAATATCACGAATATTTATGGTGGGAGGAGATGGTATTTCATATGATTTATAGTTGAAACATATTTCCTTATTTTCCAGGTTGTCACTCACAACGTGACGCGAATACGTTACGTAAACATATTTAAACAATGTTTCTCTTGTCTTGTTTTTACAAACACAAAATGTTTACACCTTTGTATGACAACTTGTATAGATATTGTTGCTATTATATGAATACAGTGCATGCGTTGTTTTATGTACCCTGAATCTAATCATTCTCTAGGGACAAGGTCGACTCTGGAAAAGCAGTAAGTTGTGAAAAATTCTTAGAAATACTGACGCAATGCTAGTATAATGAAAAATCTCAAATGTGGGAATTGTATGTATCTCAGAATATATTTTAAAAGAATGATCATCCACAGAAAAAAATACTATCATAACCTTAATTGAAAATGACAATGCATCAAATAGCTCTGAGAAAGATAAGATAAAGTCGATTAGGTACGAATTAGGTACTTTTGAAGTTTGCTCTCCTTGACATAAATAATAAAATTACTTGTCTCTTGAATTTGATAGCTAGACAATACGAATTATTTATTAAATTGTCATAGAGTAGAGTAAAATAAAGAATTTCTACGATGCTTTGATCTTCATCATCAGTTGGCTATCCAGAATACATAATATTATTATATTTCACGTAGTGAAATATTCATGAGCAACATCGCTCAGTTCATCTTTACTCGAGCTGAGTTATTTTATTTGTACATACTTAATTTCATATTGAAATTCTTTCATAACATTTTTTATTATTTTATTTTTTGATAAAAACATTTGAAGAATATTTAAGTTAAGTTAAACCGAGAACTTATTTTCGTTACGTAGAAATTTGAAAATGTTTTCTATGAAACTATTTTCAACACCAAAATACAAGTCTGAGGTGCTATTTAGTTTTTTGCTGGCCATAATTCATAAAGATTATCATCATCATAAAAGGTTTGATCAAATGGAAGAAGAAAAATATTGAACATTACGTATTAAATTCTCAGTACAATGGTTAAAAGATAAGAATAATATTCTGGGATCTAAATCTTTAAATGCGTACTTAATCCTATGATCCTATTACAGAGTATTTATATTAAGATATGTATTATTATTTGCCATTGTTATATTTATTTTGCAAAACATATTTTGAATAATAATATGAGTATGTTGTGCATATATCACCTTTTCATAATATACACTAAATTGAAAATATGATCAAGTTATAAGATATTCAATAAGATTATTCATGGATACAAAAATATCATACTATATCATTTCATCTCTAATTCAAGCATTTTGAAGAATTTCTAATACTATGATCAGTGATCTGAAATATTTTACATAAGTTGCGAGAACTATATAATTAAATAACGTTACGAGATGGGTGTTATTTATACATATTTACGTATAAATTTGATAAAGAGCAATGTGATATTTTATTCAGTATTTTCAAATGTAATAACAAACAGTACCGAATATTACGTTCGTCTGATTGTTATTATAAAAAAAAATCACATAGTGAATTAAAGTGTGCTTATCATTTGATAACTCTAAGAGCATTGGAAATTGCAGAGAGGTTCATTATCTCAACGTATTTTCAAAAGAAACTATAATAACAGTTGTAATTAAAAAATTGAGAAGAATCTTGATGCTTTATTGTAAATAATGTAGTATAATACTGTAACTGAAAATGAAGATCTATTGAATAGACAAGAGATGGGTCGGTATTGCAAACATTTGCTCCATAAAACGAATCGCACGAATCTAAAGTCTTAGCTATGTGTTGGCATGTTCTACATAATATGAACGTAGTATGCAACATTTCCCTATACAAACATTCTGAAGATGCATTGAGAATGCACTTGTACCATCATACAACATCGCATTCAATAGGTTGCTTCACTTGCAAAGCTTCAACTATAGTATTATATTTGTGATAAGATACGTAGGTATTTTATAAAATTTCATGACAGACATTTCTATCTTTTAAGAGGATTTCAAAGCTAACACCACGCGGTACTTATTTTGCTATTGAGAGTTCGTTATTTTCCATTGTACGTAGCGATACAAGGTACTTTTCACTTTAATTATTGAACAAATTTTATTATAAAAGTAATTTCTATTATTCAGGTTACAATACGGAACGTCCTGTTTTTTTTAAAAAATTGCGTTAATAGGTATGGAATCTGTGTGGGTACCTATACTACACTGATGAAAATTCGCTGTGGAATAAGATTATTAAAAGATTTGTGATATAAAAGCTATGAAGAAATAGATCATTTTGTTTTCTATCTGTACCCTCACGCCGTGTCCCAGGTGGGGTAGGCAGAGAAAACATAATGCCATATTAATCTATCCTTACATACTTCTTTCGCTTCCTCTACATTCATCCAGTTTCTCATACATGCACGCCGATTTCTCTTAATCAACATGCGGCCGTTCTTTAGAATTTAATCCACGTGATCAAGCCACATGGTTCTTGGACGTCCACGCTTCCTCGCACCCCCTCTTTCAGATAAATACATCCACTTCGTCATCCTTTCATCGTGCATTCGCTAAACATGTCCAAACTACCGTAGTTTATTTACGCGTATTCTTTCCACACACTCCTCTCACATCTGCTCATTCTCCTGATATCCTCATTCTTCACTCTATCTCGCAACGTTTTACCAACCATTCTTCTCAGTGATTGCAGCTCCACAGCATTTATTCCACTAACGTCCTTTTTCAGACACGATATTTTGTTTTACTACAAGCTTCTAAAAATAAATCCAGTAGTATAAATTTTACTATTTAAATCAAACTGTTCTTACCTACTTATTATAATTCTGGTCCTGAGAGCTTTTTAGTCACAAAAATAACAATTCAGAGAAGACACAAAACGAGATTTTTTGCCCTATAATGTCAAAATCTCCGTCGTTTCTGACAACAAACATGGTGCTTTTACATTTTTGTTTTGAAAATATGCTTAATTTTATGGATGAAACATTGTTTAAATTTTTTTATTACTTTTCATTTTAGAGTAGTTACTTAAGATTCAATGGTCCTAACTGATTTAATCAAAGTTTAATTGACTCTTAGACTTCTGTCTTATATCTGTATTATAAAAAATTGTATGGGACATTTTAATAAAAATTATGGACAAAAAACGTCATCCAATACATATTTTATGTCAAGAAAATATGTGACAATCTGCGTTTTATTTATGTAGGGACCTACTCATTAAAGCACAAGTAGTTAAATTCAGATACCTAGCTACAGAATCCCTATGCGTACTAAGATCTTACAGCCCAAAGCGTTTATGTACTTTGAGGCTCTTAAGTTTTCTATTATTTCCATCCTTTTTGTGAATTCAGGTATAAACTTTTTGACATCACAGACAACATGAAGGTATAATGCATTTAAGTAATTTTTCCCAAAAATGCTGTTGAATCCTAAAAGTTCTCAGGTATAGATATAATGTATGATTTTTTAAGTTACAGGATCATATAACATACAGGATTTATGCACAACGCATTTTATTTTATGCACAACGCCTAATGAATGAGTGCTACGAGTATAGACAAATGCAATGAGTGCTTTGGACAAATGCAAAAATGACTTGTGTACTGTGTAGGTACATATATTTTTATTTTTCAAAACAATTAAACCCTTTAAAATTTGTGTGAAGATAGCAGAGTCAATATTTAGAAATCATTCAAAACCTATTCAGCTTTTCTAACTCTAACAATTTGCTAAAAATGAATTTATCTTTACTTCAACACCAAACAAGGTGTTCTTTGCATTATTTTTTAAACAAGCATGAAACATGAAATAAACCACTTTTTTATATTTGAATAAGTACAAAAATAATATGTTAACATTACCTTGTGAGCAGTTTATTGAATGGTATTAAAGTCAATATATTTCATAAATTTGTTTATACACATTATTCATTTTATGTAAGGATATATTAAATTAAAGTACTCCACGTATAAGATCTATACTATAATATGTATATACTACATAACAGGCAAAGAAATACGTATGACTACGAAAATATAAGAAAATCTATTCTGAAATTAAAAAAATCTTTGAATTATTCTACATCATAAAATAAATATACTTTTTGTAGTTTTTACCAAAATATATTATTAGTAAAAAAAAACTAAAGTATCAAAGAATTATAGTTCAAATATCAAGTTTATGAGAAAAAAAACTTTTTTTTATTTACTCATAAGTATTTAAAAAGTCGCAAGAATTTAAGACGTTTGAGAATGACATTTATCAATGTGTCAATCTTCCCGCTCAACAAATTGCTAAACTGTAAAAATGTCGAACCCTTGACATCTTAAAAGAACTATTTTCATTTGCGATCTTTATAAGATCATACTTTACGAGTATAAAACAAAACTGATAGATGTTTGTGGAATATTATATAATATTAATTTATGTTTTAATTACATTGGTTAAAAAAAATCTGTTTTCATTTCACATAATTCTGGACCTAGCTTCAACGTATGGACAGACAATAAAAAATATTTCTTATTCAGACTCATATAAATAAACGTTCTATATTATTATATCTAGTTTTTTTTATGTTTTTAATGTTTTTGTTTATTAAGTTTTTAAAAAATATTGTACGTATTGGGTAAACACATAGACATACAAACATATTATTAATACTTACATCCTTCATTATTCTATTGTTATAGTCAGTAAGTTGCCGGGAGCACATTTTTGTTGTTTGTGAAACTGTATTATAATATGTATATATTTAGCTTTTACACAAAGCTTGTAACATGAGAATATAAAATAAGTGTACATACAATATGAGTACCTACTGTAGCAGTTTTTCAAAGATGTTGATTGATTTTCCTAAATACAAAATAAAAGCTTTCTTCATGTACTTCATCAATCAAAAGTTGTTGCCTTAGAAACTGATCCATCAGTGAAGGAAGTTTATTTGGAAATTTCCTTGAAAACGACAGGTAGGTACCCAAGTACTAACATCTTATACTCTCTTTCACGCTCTCATTTTCGTTCTTACTTCCACTCTGGCTTTTCAATTTATGTATCTTTATAATGCTTTCTCCGTGAAAAAATTAAGCTAACATATATCATATTATTACTAGTGTATAATTCATAAATGTAAATGTTTCTTGAAAAGCTTGAACGGTAAGAAAAGTAAAAATAAGCTATCAAAAAGCTTATCAATAACGGTTGAACACATCATTTATAAAATAAAATAAATTACTATTTCATATGAGAAATAATCGTTATATCTGTGATGGGTAATAAAATACCTATGTGTGAGTTTTCAATTTTAAAATATAAATCATCTTTACATAATATGCTTTCACGGCATCTCATTAATGTGTTCATCAGAAGACTAATAAATCATCTCTTTTTTTTTTTTTTTCTTTTTTTTTTAAAAAAAGATATATCTGGGTTTTGTTATAAACCCAAATACAACTTTATACACCTTCCACAGTAAGCTAAAAGCTTGTGTCGTGAAAGGGGAGTTTGCCGGCACCTGGGATCGAACCGCGGACCCCTTGTTCAAGAGGCCGAGACTCTACCTCCAGGCTACCGACGAACTCGAACATCTTCTCTTTATAATTTATAAAAGATAAGGCATTCAGGATAAGTGACAAACCTCTTCGCTGAATTGACGATTTAACATGTCTTATTTATAATGTTTTAGGAAATAATAGTACTCAAATTCAATATAATATAAAATTGTTAATATAAAACACCTATATTAAGTACTTCTACATTGATTTTATTGATCGTTAGCCAGCTTTTAAGAGCTTCATGATGAGAGAAGAAACTCTTGAAAGCCGGCTTGTGTTCTATAAAACTACTGTGGTAGTACCAAATCTTCATAAGTTTTTATTATTTTTTTATAATTTAACACGAACTTCCATCAAGTACTGTCAGTCGGTGACATTGACTATACATTCAAATATACTAAGGTTTACGCATGTAGGGGAGGGTCGGGCGAGACGGGGCCTTTAAGCTAAAATGTCAAAAAAACACATTTCTTTCTATGAATTCTTAAAAAAAAAAGTTTATTGGCACAAACTTTGATCTTTAATTTAGCAAATGAATCACATAAATGTTAAAATAAACATTAAGAAATAATAAATATGTTCAATTTAAAAAAAATCCAACCTGTGAGGCAAGACAGGCATATATATTAATCTATTATTTAATTAATTTTTAACCATATTTTTATCCAGTTAGTAATCGAATATCTTTCCTTAAAATTCAATAATTTATCTTGTTTATCAAATGTCAAACAATCTAAATCACGATATTCTTCCTTCAATAACACTATCAACAAAATTAAGTAAAATAACGTGAAATATGTGAAAAAAACAATCTAAATCACGATATTCTTCCTTCAATAACACTATCAACAAAATTAAGTAAAATAACGTGAAATATGTGAAAAACACGTTTAGTATCACAGCATCACGGAGCGAGCAGCCACTGCTGAGGTAACTTTGTTACTAGTGGGAGTCCGAAGAGAGCATCTAATGTCATCCAGCGTTCAGGGCTACTCGGCACGGTTCCACTTTTATTGCAGTACCCCCATCTTACCTCACTACCCCGTCTTGCCCCACCTTCTCTACATAAAGTTGATTTATTTTTACCACTATCATGAAACCAATTTTGAGCTTCAATAATAACAGTATATAAAGTAAAAGCATTGATACTTACAACTATTTACCTTATCCCAAATAGTTTATTATTATATAAGTTTCAATATTAATATAACTTCCAAAGTCAAAAAACTATTTTATAAGAAAACTTTTTTCTTCGATAATATTTGACCCAAATATTGTACGGAGTATGTGAAATAAGAGATTTTCGTGTTAGACAAAAGTTAGTTGAGAACAAGATGTTCCTCAAAAATATTAGATAAGTCTGTCTTATTACGTCGAGAATATTTGAAATAAAGGGAAGATAATATTATTATAAATTAATTTATATAATCACAACAATGAATCTAAACAAAACGATATCATAACACAACTTTATTCATTCGTTAATTAATTGATGGTATACTATAACGTTTTGGATAGGTATCTGTAGTAATTGATGTCTGTGGGCGTACAAAAACCATGTGGCTTCTTCACGTGGATCAAATTCTCAAGAACGGCAGTGTGTTGAGTAAGAGGAATGCGTGCATAAGAAATTGCATGAATATAGAAGAAGCGAAAGAAGCATGTAAGGATATATTTATATGGCGTTCCATCCTCTCTCCTACCCCACTTGGGATACGGCATGAGACTATAGTACAGCAACATATCATCTGTATTAGCTTTCATATATCATATATTCATATGCAGGTATTCGCAAAAAATTAAGGAGATATTTACATTATTAATTCAGCGATAGTTATCACATCCATCCTAAATGACTTAGAATTTAATGGAACGCAGAAGACAACTTAAGTGTTTATTGCATGGAGTAAGTAAACTGGCTACTCCTCTTGAGGAATATGCACTTTTTGAGCCTCTCTAATAGTTATAATAATATCCTGTGAAAGGCAGGTAATTGGGAAAAAATCACGTATATAATATTGACATTTTCAGTCAAGCGATGAGGTAGCCTACCCATTTTCCTCTTCTTCTATCAGTGCCTCATCAGTTCCTTCTGATGTTGGCAATCACTCTGGAGAATGCAATGCTTCTCTATCCCGAGCTGTTCGGACTTTCAGGTCTTTCATCTGTGATTTTAAATATCTTTATATTTACTGATACGGAATGGTTTGGGGAAGTGTTTTTAAATGCCACAAACACTTCACATTTTAAGGCATTCATGGATGTGTGGGTCTAAAGATGGGATTTACTACGTCAGCCGGGTTCCCCCCCACTGACGTGGTAGGGTCGGAGATGCCAATACTGGCATAGTAGTACTGACAGACTAGAGAGAGTTTATCCGTATAGGATTAATATGTAGGAGTCCTTGGACTCCTGAAATATTCGACAAATAAAGTTATTTCAACATGATACGGAGAGGTCATCTTGACACTTTTCAATAATTGACCAAGAGGTTACATAATTACAAATTAATGATAACATAATAATAATACATACATACATTTTCTTCCCCTTGTCCTAAATGTGTTGGGGGCCTATTTTGCGCCTAGGTACCTCATCCAGAGATCCCTGTCCACCGCTGCTTCCAGGATCCTGGCCACTCCAAACCAAGTCTTTCAACACACAAGTTCAACACCTGTCCTTGCCAGCTTGCCAGGTCTTCTGCCCTCTCCCATAGCCTCCAAAGATCTAAGTAGTAGTCTGTCTTCTGGCATGCGGAGCACGTGATCCAGCCATCGCAACTACAACCTCTCTATATGCAGGAATAGTGGTAGGTACCTTGAGAATTTCACGAACATACATATTCCTTATACTGCCTGTTACCTTGATCTCACGTTCTCCGTGAGCATCCAAATCTGGAATCCATATGTGAAGATAGGACAGTATATTGTGAGATCTCTACTTATCAGTTATCAGATAATTACTTAAATTTTAGGACTTGTATAATCATTGCATTTTCTATTTCAGCAAATTGTTGTCAAATAAATATGTATAATGTTTATGATATCTAAGCATTTAACATGGGTTCTGTTCAATCTCCCATTATAATCTAGGTATTATAAACGACATTATTCACAAAGTTCTTAGATTAATACCCACTTGTTCATTGAGGAAAATCTATCGATTAATACGGCATAAGTAGGTACAGGATTTACAAATGAGCTATAAACTATGTGAATGTGTCATGATGAAAATATTAGGTAGGTAAATACACTCGAGTTCTGCACAATTTACAGATAAGTTTGTGTTTTCTAATTTTATAATTAAGGCTATTAAAATATAGTTTCTAATATTTTGTTGTTAGTGTTTCGATTTTGTTTACAATTCATAAAATATAAGTGTAATAAGATTGTTACCATTTAGGAAAACAAACTTTAATACGACCTTTTAGAGCTTAGAGTAAATAGTCCTGTTTCTATATATTTAGAATTCTTAATGTAGTCATTTCGCGCTTTCTTTATAGTAAAATAGGTTTGAATATAAATTTACTCCAATTTTAAACCTGACGATATTTCTTTATCGACTTGCCATAAATTTTCGTTTATTGATCACAAAAACATTTAGCGAGATATACTTACAAGCGACGATGTGTTTTATTATTATTCTAAAGATGTAGGTGAAGTATTTTCAACCAAAGTATGCGTATATGGGGATCCTTAAGAGAGGTAGAGTAAAAATAATAATATATTGGATCATAAAATTTCTAACATCATGTCTCTAGTCTCTCCACGTCATTATTTGTTAATATTTAGGGTGATATATGGTTTTATGTTACCATCGAAATACATTTATAAGGTAACTTTTCTCAATATAATTTGTGACCACTATCGTTTTACTATTGAACCCTTCTCATTTGAGCCAATTACGTGAATCTCTTCTGTCGTATAAACTTTTACCCCTAGATGGAAGATGATGGTTAATATTATATTTGTCATGTTTATTTAGCTCTACACTATGGACTTTGATTGTACATAACATTGGTAAGTAAGTTGTAATGCAGAGAAACTCGGTCAATAAATAATAATAATTGTAAAATAATTTACTTAATTAGGGAGAAACTTTTTTGCCCACTTCTATTGGTATGTAGGTAGATTTCCCAATTATCTAATTCATTAAAAATAAAGATACCTAATTATTTTATAGTCACAAAAAAACTTTAAAAATTTAATTGATATATTTAATTAATAAAAATTGAAAGAGTATATGTTAATGTTCAATATTCATCGACTGACTAATATATATTTTTTATATATAATATATATTTATTTATTTATTTTTTATTTATTTATTTATTTACACAATATACGGCGTGAGCCTTTTACATGTTTAACAAAAAGTGTACTTAAGGGACAACAACAAAAAAACAAAATAATCCCAGTCTATACAAAACAATACACCACTAAACCAATAGTCAAGATTAACAATAAGATAATGTAACAATAATAATAAAAAATCATATATGAATAAGGTCAATAATTCAATTTAATATTATCGATGCGCCCAAATTTGGATGACTTTACCTCAAAAGAAAAGATAAAGATTTACGAGCTTTATTATTAATAGTCTTTATTATTATTATTATTAATCATAAAAATAAAAGTACTGATGTATGAGAACACAATTAAATTATTTAGCACAAAATTTTAATATGCAACGGTAATATTAATTGAGAGAGTAGGTATATTATTCAATTCAGTTCAACCTACTGAATATTTTTTTAAAAATTGAGCGATATGTTTATAATGTATCCCTGACACGGAATAATATATTTTACTCATTCTTATGGCTCTTGAAACTTTTATAGAAATTCATTTGTACCTGTATTTTGCTGATAATGAAACAGGTACATTAAGCCAAATACTTATGTGCCTGCGGCTTGGGATAATTCATTCCTTTCTTAGGCAAAGCGTCCATGAGTTGGGTGATGAATAGATTCGGGATATAATAAATTAATACAAAAATTATTTCACTCCTGTACACGAAGAGGATGATATATGAAATATTCAGGTTACAAACTCATTTTCTGAATGTTTTGCTCTCCTTCACATTATTTTATAACATCACTAAATGCGGATCATTAAGTTGATTGATTGCGGACGGCAAAATAGAATGCTCAAGGCGGGGAAGCTTAATGAAGATTAAACATCTGGAAGGTGGATATCCTACATTTCATAAAATTAATAAATTGCACTTCATTGTTTCATTTGTGAAATCTTCATTTTCTGAAATTATTTTGAATTAGCTGCTACTTTGTACTGAGTACTAGGACCACAATTAACAGAAACATGACTATAATTTACATTTATTACGATCCCAATACTTAACATACTGGGTAAGTATTAAATGGTAATGAAATGACTATATAGCTACTGTGAATGACAAATTTATTGAAATATTTTATCATCAGCTTATTATTCATGTGTATCACCAAATTAGACAAATTCATATACGTTTGAATGTTTTTTACATGCCTAGTATATTTCTTATCTCAGTACGAGTTCTTTCATTTGAAATTTTGTTATATATGAAACGTTTTGCGAAGTAAAAAGTAAGTTCAAGTTTATCGACACAATTCTTTACAAATTTCAATTCCTGAATACTCGTTTTCGATATAACTTTACGTGTTAATATCGCAAAGTAGCAAAGATATTAAAGCGCAAAGTTCCATAAGATAAGGATGATATTTATGTAAGCTGAGTAGAATGTTCAGAACGAGCCAAGATGATATTATATTATTTAGAAACCATTAAACGGATCGCTTCGAGAATACCGGAGATTAAAATGTGTGAACTGAACTCTACTACTAAACTAATGGCCAATTTAGAGAAACTAAGTGTTCTGAAAAATACATTGTATTATTTATTTCAGAGGTGATTATGGAAGATCAATCACTGCATATTTTATTTGAATTCTAAGTATTTTAGTATTTGATAATTTATTGTAATGTACATATGTTTGATTATACTCACCAATACTACCTCTAAACACCACCACCCCACCCTTTAACTCTGACCCACCTTAATCATTACTCCACACCCTACCATTAAACATAACATAATATTATTATTTTTATTTCAGTTTTATTGAAAATGTCTATCACTGTAGACGAAAACGTACGAGGCAATAAATATTAAAAGTGAAAATCGAACAGTATTTTGTAATAAATTAATTTAGGAATTATTTTAGTATTGTTAAGACGAAAATAAATCAATTCTTAAAGTGGTAGAATTACTCACAGTCTCAAGAATTAAGGTGAGTAATTTTCTTCACATTTTTAGCTTTGATCAGAAATTTCGAATTGCTGTTTGTTGTAGATATGAATTTACTTCAAATGTATCTTTTCACTGTTCTAGAATTTCAAGTCAATAATTCTAAGATTGACTTCATTTAAACTCTGCATAACAATTCGTAATAAAATCAAATATTGAAAGTATTGCTAAAGGATTTTTAAGAAGTGTAGTAGCAAAAATCTCATTAATCCTAGTACATTGATACTGAGAAAAAAGCACACAAGTATTTATTTCTTCTGCAAGTGTTTTTGCTTTTAAATCAACATTTTTGGAACTAATTTACTCAAGGATAGAGACGGATTTTCATTGTGTCGATTAAAATTGTCTGTACCTATCAAAGTATGAATATTCCTGCGTTCATAGTAAAATATTTGTTAAGAATGGATCGATGATGATGATTTTGGATGATTTTATTTTTGACGCCGTTTAATAGTCCCTAGACCGTCTCAAGGGCGCCAGTGAAGAGTTCAATAAATTAATATCACTGCACAAGAACTCTCCAAGCGGCCGCTGTAAAATCGACATGACTTTGCTTCTATAACCTTCAGTTATAAACTGTATTTTGTATCTCTCCAAACGAAATAAATGTTAAGTTATATTTTAAAATATTATTGTAGGAGATTTAAAAGTGTTTATTATGTGGCTCAAGAATAATTGCCCAATAAAAGACAATCTCACACAGTCGCTTAGGTTCTCAAATAAAATATTTATCCTCACAAATGAACGGAATATACTTGATACTCTCAATTACTTTGGGAAAATATACGGCATCACATTACATTCAGGAAATCTCTTTTCAGACATAGGTAATGTATAGAGATGTATGTAAAATATTTATACCCCATTATCCTTTGCGAATCCAAGGGATGGAGATTACCATTTAGAGGTCAGGGATCACCTGAAAGTAATGGCCTAACTTAGAAATCCTAAGATAGATCATTCAGCTTTATCTTACCCTAATTCACTAAGCAAATCGCATAATCCTCCTTCTTCACTGTTATTTGTTAAACTTACGTCTTTACTGCTTAATGCGAATACGCCTAACGATCTTCTCTGATTTTTATCTCGATACCTGTTCACTACCAATAATATAATAAATATATACTACCTCAACGTAATACACATACACATTTACCTCCAAAGGAACCTTTTTATATTCCTACAGTGATCTTCTACAGTAAATAATCAATTGGCAGGGGTATATTTATTTCTATCTATATCCATATCATGTATAGTACGAATACTTTTTATTTGATTAATTTGTTGTCTTAATTCAACCATAAAGATAAGAGATAACTCTTTTTAAGTAAAATGTAATCATAATATTTACATTTGTTTATAAAAATCATCCTGGATATGTAAAAATCATATCAAAATAAGAAATATCATTACACATGCATTTAGTGCAAGCAATCAAAGCTTTAAAATAAGTTATTCGTTGCACTTGAATTTTGCGTAAGCGCTATAAAATGGCACTTAACTTGGCTCGGTTTATCTGCTGTAATAATAAATCAAATCTACCGAAAATTCATCGTGTTTGTGTTCGTTAGTATAATTTAGTCGTGAAACTTTCTCTCAACAAAGCGGGGTTTTGTGTGTGAAAATTCAAAACAAATTATATCGAATTGATCGAACAAATAATCAAAAAAAATTGATCGATCTCCTTCTTCGATCGATCGATCTCGACTTTAGTTATATTTGATCCCGGTAACGACTAGCTGATACTATTAGAAGCAAAAGGGATAATACAACAAATAGTTAGTACCTACCTATGGTTTATTCGTCCTTCTGCTTTTAACACTCTCATATAAAATTTAAGGCATTCATGATGGGCGATATACCTCACTGTATTCATAAAAATATTACTTATTTGGAAATATACATATGATTAATGTATACGTCTGTGTTTAAATTGTACACAGTCTTCATAAAATATAAAAACAATGGATGTTTAAATAAAAATGTATAAATATAAAAAGGTCCAGGTTCATTATTCACTGCGGTAGTTCCTTCAAAAGGCGCAGAAACAACACTGTGCGTGGGCAGGCCTTAAACATAAAATAATATAAAAAATATACCTTCATTATAAAATAAAATAAAATACAAGAATATGTATCACAAATTGAATCTGTATGATTTTTTTCGAATTGGATATTTTATTATTAGGTATACGAAACAAAATTACTAACAAAAGCTGGAAATACCTATAATCAATGGAAAAAAAAATTCCGGAGAATGTTATCTGTTTTTACCCACCAGCTGTTCTACAATTCGATAAACAATAATTAGACGACGTGAATAATGGATGAAGCTCCACCGACTTGTCGATACATAGTTTATTTTTTTACCAACTCTCTCATTTTCTAATACAACAACGTTCTATCGTAATCTTATTATCTTAATTGTTTCTTGGAATCAATTTCCTATTATTTATGAGTCTGAATGATATTATTTTGATCAACTTTTTTATATTATTCATTTAACGATGACCAACATAAACAATGTTTTCCAGTAAAGGGACACGTGAGAAAAAGGATCTTTTCATTATTTAAAGTGAAATAGCTTGTTAGGTTTTATCTGTGATGGAGGACAATAAAGATTTATCCTCCTTTACTTGTAAAATAATAGAACTGGTACTGTCGGCTGGGGATACAAAATGAATACTATTCTGTTTAACCATTTACTTATTCAAGAGATATTCTTTTATAGAATCCTTAAATATTTTTTCATTTTGACAAACATTGTTCGTGTCATTTCTAAACAATAAGATTATTATCCTTTATATTATCTAGATTGCATAACGAATTAGATTTTATATGAAAACGATTGACGGGTGGTAGTAATAAAATTAATCGTAAATTACTATTACCAACAATTATTCTGACTGGATTACGTTTTGAGAATATCTAGCAATAATTTTTGGCTAAAAAAACACAGTGACTTCATTTATAAAATTTTCTGATTCTAAAGCCTGTACGTTCACAGAGTGAAAATTCATACAGATGATATTTTATTTTTATTACACAACACAGTTAATTTTTCACTATGATTTGTGAAATCGAAGAGAAAAATTAACTGTTTTGAATAGTAGGTACACTTAAATTTTATTTCTATAACCTGAAAAAATCTTTTTCACAATACGCCATTCATGTATATGGCAACGACATCAGAGTGTCGAGAATATCGTGAGAAGATGCGATTCAAAGACGGTCTGAATGAAGGAGACAGGATTCTGTCTTGTGCTCCTGGGAGCAGCCTTAAAGAACGAATACATTGGATCTGATTACTTAAACAACATTTAGAAAGTACATACTTTACAAAAGTAAATAGAAAATGTATCGACTGTTGTGAATAGCAGTACTTTTAGTAGGAACCTTTTCAATTTAATACGTACATTTTATTGGGAAAACAATGTGAAGTTTATCGCTTTGAAATGTTGTCTATCTTTTAACAAGGAACGGCCGACAGAAATAAACCGTAAAACTATTAAATAACATTGGAAACATAGTAAAGTGAATTGTCACCGAAGTATACGAAACAATAGATGTATTTATTTATGACTTATTTTATGAATGCACTCTAACTGTAAAACTAATTAACTGGAAGTTTGTGAATTTAGAGTTAAATATAAAGTTCTTGTAAGAAGGATATTAAAAGTATATTTCTTTAGAGATTCTATTTTGTCGGTGACAACATTGTGAAAGTTCATTTTTATATAAATTATAAATAATAATTTAAAAACAAATACTGTTTAGCTTCACAAATTTTATTGCACTTACAGAAGTACTTACGTATTGATAACTTTGGGGGCAAATGTTATTCTTTGTTTTTTATTTTTATTTTAAGATACTTAAGTCGATCCATGAATTAAAAAAATTAAGGGGTTTCGAAAATTGTTCATTTTATTTTAAACAGACTGACAAATATAGTAGAACAAACACTGGAGCTGCTTAAGGGGAAGACTGCTCAGGTAGAAATAATTTTGATAAAAATAATTTACCAGGGAAAGGTTGCAAATGTTGTAGTTTTATACTTAGTGAGAAAAAACTTAATTTTTTACTTTGCTTTAAATTTTTTCCTCAATGACATCAAAGAAGTTAATTTAATGTATCACGTACAGAAAATATTTCCCCCATAAGGTTCCGATAGAAGATAGAACTAAGTAAATAAATTTTCGAATTATCGTAAGATCTCGGTCCAATAAGGGGAGAGACAGAAGATGTACTTAAGGAAAGCGATAGCAAAACTACACTTTTGATATATTATATTTAGCGATATTGGATAAGATCAATCCCATAGGTACGTAAATTTTTGTAAATATTCTTGAAGGAGTTGCCAGGATGGATAAAATAAATTCAGTTCAGTGTGAAGTCCCTAGCAGAGAGTAGGTCTCCCACTTTTTTTGTATTCTGTATCCCGTAAAAGACAGGTATTCGTAACATTTCATATAACGTTTATCATACCCAATTCAGCGACGAAGTATGCCACTTATTCTGAATGTCTTAAGTTTCATTTCCACGGAGAAGATTAGCATGTTTATTGCATGCAGGGAGTCTACTGATTATTCTACTTCCAGGTGTGAGGTGGATCATTCTTCAATGATTATTCTACTTGTGAAAAATATCGTGATTATTAATAAATGAATGAATGAACAATGTGACTAGCACAATTGGGACTAAAAAGGCACACATTATAATATACTTAGTACTACATTCAAATCTGCATTTACTTTATTCTTTATGAAGTATACCTACATTACTTTAAGGTAGTCATATACTCGTAGAATACTTTATTAGCATATTTTTGCGTAACCGTTTTTCATTTAAATATAATTTAACAGTATGTTATATTCTCTGCAAAGCTGGGAATCTAAATTAGAGCGGATTATAATTACTTCATAATAACTGAATACAAAATGAATAAGCCTAACATACCTACTAACTAGTAGAATATTTTCCTAACCAAAAAT
Organism: Athripsodes cinereus; assembly: GCA_947579605.1. NCBI lineage: Eukaryota > Metazoa > Arthropoda > Insecta > Trichoptera > Leptoceridae > Athripsodes > Athripsodes cinereus. The sequence continues at coordinate 25,625,929 of OX388305.1, read as the reverse complement.
ATATTGTTTGTACTGAAATACACTTTGCCTTCTATGGTCGTTACCTACGACTACTTTGTCTGTACAATATTGAACTATTGTAATATACCTACCTATATTAAGGTGTGAAAGTGTTGCTTAGCATTTTTTGTGATTGATTGATGTTGGAGCAGAATTTTAACCCTTCAGATTACGGTTTACGATGACTATTTCTTGATTGAACATTTTGCTCTTAATAATTGTAAACTTCTGAGAATGCCCAATGATAGTTGGCCAAAAAGAGCGCTGTTATTCCGTCCGCAAGGGTTCTGTCGACCCGGGCATCCCTCTTTCACAATACACCGTCCCTATGACAACGACATCAGAGCGCAGGAATGTCGTGGAAAGAGGTGACTGAATTGGCGCAGAGTCGCTCTGAAAGGAGGAGGCTGGTTTCTGCCCTGTGCTCACGAGAGGAGCGTTGAAGGCGATGATGATGATGATGAATTGTAAACAATAGTAGGATAAAATAGACTTAAAAATATAAGTTATGTAAACAAAACTCAACTGGGTACAACTTTCACCTGATATTACGTTTATATTACTTCTCGGTATTATTAAACGTGAAGACTTTTTTAGATAAGAATCTCTCGAGTTTCATGACTATTGTTATATTTAAGATTCTATGAGTAAAATATCTAGTTAAGTCTTACTGTTGTTTTGACTGAAATTTAATTAACTCATAATGACATCCAAACCATGTAGTTGACTGTCAAAATTCAGTCAAATATAATATAACACAATATGCTATAATATATTTTTATTTCTAATTATTCCCACCCGTCGACATACTCATTATCCTAATAAAATATCATGCATTTCATCTTATCGATACTCACATTATATTTCCAAAATTGTTTGTTTTATCCCGTGGAACACCCGGCAAAATTGGTCCTCCATTTATTTAATGTAGACTTATTGTATCCATGTGACCTTATGAGTGTTTCTCATTTTTTAGCTATTCAAAATTTATAAAAACATATTCTTGGATTATGATTTTGTGATAATTGCGGCTCACGCCAGATGTTGATATAAATAATAATTATCATTAAGTGGTGGTTTCTTCTATGAGTGAGAGCTACATCAATAAAAAAATATTCTTATATTTTCTATTCGTTTTGCCTAATCAAATAATGTACCATATAAAATTTATTTTTAAAATTGCCTCAAGATGGTATATGGCATTATTTTGAGATTATTTTTTAATAAAATATAATACAGAGAGCAATCCGCAACATTAATTAAATTACATAAACATAACCCTTCCCGCATCAAATACCCCCAGCGCAGTGGTGTAACTATAAGGTATGGCAGGGCTGGCAAAATTCCACGGGCCCCTGACTCACTGGGGGGCTCCCGGTCTGAGAAGCCGCGAGCTCAGAAGTAAATTGGCATTTTTAACATAATTTAGGGCAAAATATTAATTATTATTTAATTACTTATAATCAATTAAAGTTAGACACAACTAAATACCATGTATAAATTCAAATAAATTATGCGGAACAGGAAGCTCGGACAAAAGATTTTTTATTAATCAATATCTTGTTAATATTAAATTGTTATTTCATTAAAATTATTTTATTTCTATGCTTTAAAAAATTAAAATTATGAAATTTTTAACTAAAATGCACCAATATTAGTAATTTTGTTGTTGAAACTTAAGTATTTTAATTTATTAAAATTAAATTACAATGTGACGATTTTTACTGGGGGGAGGGGCATCCACTGAATTTGCCACAAGCTTCAGATGATATAGTTAAGCCACTGCCCCAGCGGTTTTTGAATTTTAATGAAATTTAAATAATAATTTTTCGTTGACCATAAAAGTGTTTTGGTTGTGATTTACATTGTGATGTTTTTATAATAAAAGTATGAAGCTGTAGATTTATGGTGGTTTATGATTTATAAACAAAACTTTAGAGAAGCGACAGAGTTTGGAAGAAACATTCTATTTACAGATGATTTGTATTTGTACGTTTTTCATTTATTCTTATTACACGTAATTTTAGTACCCATAAAATTACACGCATATATTTTAATTTGCTTCTCTCAGGTAGAGGGACGTTGAGGGAGCATACTCAAATATTTCATAAGAGAAGATTTTTGGCCGGCCAGTCTTTAGAAAGCTGCCCATTATGGTATTTCCTGCATGCACAAGTTTCCTGTTGAATCGTATAAATGGGAGTCCCAGACTTCCGCAATAACTGGGCGGTCGTCGTATTTCTTTCAATATAAACATATAATAATAAATAAAATACAATAATAGAAATAACAATACATTACAATGAATGACATTCAATGGTGAATTATCACTACTACTTTGACTTGATCAATTCCATCAAACCACTGTAATTTACTTTTTATATTGGATTGAAATATGTATTAATGGAGTAATGCGATTTTCAATCATATTTATGTAGGTATATTTATTGTGATATTCCATTTTCTGTTTATATGTTCTGCTTACCTTTTGATCTAAACTCACTTTATAGTAAAACATAGAAATCAAACATTGCAGTAGGTTTACTGGAAGACATTGCCTCAAGGCAATATGTACCTACACCTTTTGTAAAATTAATTTTTGTTATTTAATTAAAATTTATTATTTAATTTACATAATGATGCAATAATGTCAAGAAGGTTAACACAGTACAGAGCAGGACGATTTTGAAAAGTATTTTGAAGATTCAGATTCTTTGTACCTACCTAGCTTGAATAACCATAAAAGATTTCCGTTTTTTTTTAAATATGTCAGAACACGTGTATAAAAATCTTATTATTATTCTCAATACATATAATATTATTATGTATTTTTGAAAATTCTATAAAAAATGGGACAAAATATTGTGTTTATAAAATAGTGATATAATATTCCGTAAATATTTTTAATAAAAAAAAACGTTTTTAAGGAGAACCAATAAGAAAATTCCAATGCGAATTTTATTTTCATTTTTTTCACAATACGCTCTCGAATCTTCCTATAAATCTTCCTGCTGACATCAAATAAAGCAGTAACCAGATAGCGACCACGAGTACACCATGTTTTATGATGTCTCATATATTAAACGTTTAGGTATGTGGATATTATGTTCCTATACCCAAGCATTTCCACAAAGAATATATTTCTCCTTTATTCAAACAGCGGTTTTATAGTGACCTATTTTTCCAAAACAACAAACAATACTTGATTGATGGGATTGATATTAGATACACACACCATAGTGGAAGCTTAGGAGACACTGTTCGATATACTAAGTCGATAGAGGAATAAAGTCGCATAGTAATAATACCTCGTGACTGTTTCTAAATTTCTTCGTAGACAACAAACGTAGGTACATTGGTCCTAGATGCATGCTAATACAATTGAAATTACTTATGTACCTATACCTAATTATGGTAGTAGGTATCTCTTCACACGAGTACCAAATTGATCGAAATGAAATCGGTGAATAATTATTTCTTTAGAGTCGTTTGCCTTTAAAATTTATTCATTATACATAATATTATAAATAAATAAAGTGTTTTTTTAATACATATTTATTAAAGGTATATCTTCTTCTTCTTTTTGTGCCGTGTGAGGTCCCCCCGACGTTGGCGATCACTCCGGCGAAAACGTCCCTGTCCTGTGCTGCTCTGAACGTCATCCACTGTCCTCATTTCTGTCCATTCTCTAATATTGCGCAGCCAGAACATCTGCTCTCTGCCAACTCCCCGTCTTCCTTCTATCTATATTATAGGTATATTATTCTTTTTCTTTTTTTTTCTTTGTTACTTTTTTCTTTTTTTTTACTTTATTTTTATCTTACTTATTTAGCTTACATTATTCTTTTTCATCAACTATCTCGGGGTGGACCTAGGCCTCTTTCAAACATTCTTCCATATTTGTATTTTTTGAGCTGCTCTCGTCTAATTTATACCGACGACAAAGATGTTATCATTTAAACTTTACACAAAAATAACAAAAAAGAGTCACAGTATATTAAAAACTGTGTTTCTTTTAAGTACCTACATCTGTAAGGTAAAATGTAATTCAAAATATAAATTACTCTATAAAATAATCTCAAGTCAGCATATAACTAAGATTTACATTTTTTACATTGTTCATACTTCTATGTACCTACCTACTGTGAATAATCGTCTTTCAAAAAAACCTTTGTACTGCATGATTTATAATACAAAGTTCTATATTTCATTCTTTTTATGATCCAGAATTTATGAATAATGTTGCACATCTACAGTTATTAATTAAAATAAAATTGTTTTTTAATGCGTGCAGTTAGTTACTGGACACCATACTTGTGTGATTGTATATAGATAAATAAAATACACATTATTTGGTAAAGTGTGAGATTAAAAATTTCTCATACTCATTGCGAGGTCGCGGTTTAAATTAAATTTATTTTTAAATTATTATCTTATCAGAACCCCTATAGACAAGCCCGCACTTGTCGATCGACTACAAACGAATTTACGACAATCTACCTACATGTACCATATAATTATGCGTTATTGTTGCGGTTATAGTCGTAAATTTGACTGTAGTCGATCGACAAGTGACGGTTTGTCGAGGGGGGCAGGTACCATACTTATATACCTACTTCTTAGAAACCATTAGGTACGCTTATGCTTGTAAAAAAGAGAATGTTTATAATATGTGTACTGCGAGCTATAGAATGACAAATGTTGCTTAAGAGAAAGGATGGGAAAATAAGAAAATCCGAAGAAAAAATAAAGTTGTGGATATTATTGACAAAGTTTCCTGGTCCAAAAGATAACGAGCAGGTTATGAGGATGGCAGATGACTTTAAAACAGATGGGCGGATGATATTATCTAAGTTGTGGGAAAAATGTGGGTTTAAGTAGTTCAAGACCGTGAAAAACGGATAAGTTTTCAAGACTCCTATTTTTAAAGTTGATATTTTCAACCGACGGTACTAGGTCAAAATTCATCATCAGATGAGAGCGGAAGCTCTTGAAAGCCGGCTCGCGTTCAATAAAAAGTCACCGTGGATATACTACAAATAAGTGTTTTATTTAAATTAATTACTCCTATTTTTGCTTTGGAGAGATGAAGTCTAGTAGTAAATAAGCAAGGTTTTTATCAAAGAAATCTTCTTTTCAATCAATTTTCTATGAAATTTAAAAACAATTCCATGCCTTTATAATTCCATTGATTGTTAAATTGAAGATATCTAAAGGTATTTCAAATTCTTAATTTGAAAGTTTTGACTTAAATAAAAGAGGAATTCAGTTTTCAAAATAACATAATAACTTTTTGTAAAGCAAAGATCTTCAAATAACTTTTTTTTTAATCTTCTTTTATGTAAAAGCAAATAACATCTACAAAGAAATGAAAGAAATTCCATCATCATTTAAAAATTTCCAAATTTTTCAATAAGTTACCTCCAAAAAACTCTCATAAACATTTGATTCTTATCCTTACTTGAAAAATAAAATTCTTCAATAAGAAAGAATCTTTTGAATCCACGAAACATATTTTATTTGAACGATATTTTTCCCATAGGTAAAGTTAGTCGTATGATTTTTATTCCGGTGTACCTGCATGACATTCTGAAATTTAATGTTGATGGAGTCATGCGTAAAAAAATAAGGATGAAAAATTACACAAAATATTTTGTCCGCATTATTTTCGTAAGAAACATTTTTCGTGTATACAAATAATATATGTATCTTTTAAGATGAATCTGGACTTGAAACTTACCAAAATAAACCACTAAACATCTTGACAGTTAAAGTTAGAGTCCGATAAATTTTGTTGTAAAAATGTAGAATTGTCAACAGCAGTATTCGATTCACGTACCTTCTGTTTGGAAGTCTTAAACTTAATTACATATCTGGCTACCAGCTACCTCAATACACACGAGTGTTGTTTTTTACTTATTGTGATTTCATTGTTATCATTGCCCTCAACGCTCCTCTCGGGAGCACAGGGCAGAAACTAGCCTCCTCCATACAGAGTGTCTCTGTGCCAATCGCGTCACCTCTTCCCACGAAATTCCCTGCGCTCTGATGATGTCATTGTCTTCCAATATCAAAACACAGATTAAAAAAGTATACAAGGTAATAATATAATGAAGTTTATCTTCCTGACTAATTATGAGAATTTCTTGTTATTAACAAAATCTGTACATCAATAAACTCGTCAAGGATTATATGGGAAAAAATATTTAAGCGGAAGAATATTTATACGAGTATTATGACGTATATTTATAAAATGGATTTCCATTGAGTGCAGAGTGCTCGAATTTTTACATTTTGTGATTACATTTGAAGATATGAAAAAATAGAGCAAGATGAGAGGTTATTCGGAGCGAGTGGTTTGCACATCAAATTATAAAGTTAGAATAAAATTGTCGTGGGTTTTTTCTATATTTTTTTTTTCTTTCTTCCCTCGGTAACTGAAGTCAGTTTGAGTTTTCTGCAACAAATATTATTTTATTCTCAATAAATAATAATTATAAACTGAGCATGATAAAAGAAACAAATCTTAGAATCTTTATTAAAATGCCAATATTTTTATTACAGGCTGTAGCTTTTGATCGTTATTTGAAACAATTTTATCATAAACCTGAATTAAGAGCCGGGGTGGGTTGGACACGTACAACGAATGAATGAGGAAGATATTCTGACAAGGTTTTGAAAAGCCAACCGGGGGACGAAGAAAACCAGGATGTCCGAAGTTTCCATGATTCGATGGTATAAATAAGCGTGCACAACTCATTGGCTTTCAGAACTGGTGAACAGCAGTTTAGGAACTCCTGTCACGGGGACATGATCAAAAGAAGGCAGAAACCTGACCTGGATTGTAGAGCCATTGATGATGATGATGACTTGTAGAACCATTGTAGATCCATTGATGTTTTCCTTTTTTTAAAAATTAGAATAAAATATAGGGTTTAACTCTGTCCAATTGAATGTACCCACGTTCTTTTCTAAAGTAGAACTGAAATAGTTTCAAACATAACAGGAGAAACTTATTTTACCTCGCAACAACATTTTATATAACTTATGTAGCAATAACATAGAAGATACTCGATCGTTTGATTCATGGAAGTAGTCTAACAAAATAGAACATCCATTATACATATTTACAAGCCATAGCTTCATAGTTGTAGTGTACTGCGACACTTCAGGAATAGGTAAAGAGATGGGATTAGGGAGTAAGCGAGCCTAGGGAGGTGTAAGTTTCCTGTTGTTTAAATATTTACAACAGGTTTTGACGCAACTACATCCAACATCAAACGAAAATTGAGTCAATATAGCTCACACGGTAGCGTCGTGGGACTAGAATAAGGTACTTAAGGATGTTTGTGAACATATTATTTGAGTTTCAAATGGATAAAATTTTGTTTACTTAAATATATAGTTCTTAATAAAAAAAACTAAATAAATATTAGTTACTATTTATATTTTGAACTCATTCCTGCAACATGAAATTTTTCCATACCCACGACGACTGAACTTTTCAAAATTCTTATTTTTATGATTAATGTTTATTTATTGAGTTGACATTTATTTGTTAAACTCCATACTATTTTATGTAAAAAAAATATTTGTTTTTAGTTTTACTGTACATACTTATCAGTAAAACTAAAAACAATTTGTTTTTTTACATAAAATGATTAATGTTCTTCAACTATATGTACACACATTTGTCTTTACAAATCGTTCTGTACTTGTGTTTAAGTATATTTTATAATATTACATCCATCCATTATATTCTTTGTGTATTTTCACATATTTTGCTCTGAACTTATTCATTATTTACAAATATTGGCCATGTGTGTACATAGCTATTTTGAATTCCCTATATTTTATTTTCTCTGAATTATGAATAACTCTTTCAATTTCACAATGTACACAAAAATGAATATATTTCATATAGAAGCTTTAAAGTATCATAGAAAGAGAAAAGTTGTTTGCAAGTATATTTTAAGTAAAAACAGTTGATTTTAATATTTTAATATTTGTTGTATTGGAAGGTTAATACTGCCGCTTACCTAGAGTTTGATTTATCATTTATTAAATTTATTTTACATTTATTTATGTTGAACATAGATATTAACTGTATCCAAATTATGAAAATATAGCAATAAACTTAATGCTTATTTTTTAAACTTCCTTAGCGTAAACTAAATATTGCATTTAATAATGATAAAATATCTGCATAAATATTGTTTGTAACAAAGAGATATTAAATATACATACATACATACCATCACGCCGCTTCCCTCGCGGGGTAGGCAGAAAGGATCAAGCGCCACTTCCTTTTATCCTTGTATACATCTTTCGCTTCCGTCACTGTCATACATTTCCTCATGTATGCTCTCCTGTTCAATGTGCTCAACACATGACCGTCCTGTAGGCCTAGTCAAAACACATTTAAGCGTTACGTTTTTGTTTCGTTTTCGTTCAAACGCGGACGACGTTGCGAGAACGCGTCAATTTCCGTAGCTACTTGTGTATTTTAGCTACGAAAATTGACACGTTCTCGCAAACTCGTCTTGTTTGAACGAAAACGAAACGAAAACGTAACGCTTAAATGTGTTTTGACTAGGCCCACTGAAGGATTTGATTTAAATGGTCTTGCCAAGGTGATATTAAATATTAGGTTTAATATTATGTTGAATTGAAAATTATAAGACGTTGCAATTAAGGTTTTTGTAGTTGAGATTTAGTTGTACAATACTAGAATCCTGCAAGTTTTCAGGCTGAAAATCCTTAATCCTAATATAAGTATTCATGTTACATTAGTAGTTACAATACATAGTTCTCGGAAGTAAGTTTCTTGCTATTGTAGGAAACGTGTAACAAAATAAAACAAAGTTTTTATTTTATACCTTACGGAGTTCACTATTCACATTCTAATATCACTTAATGAGAATATCTCTTTAATGTTCAATTATCTACATAGTTTTTAAGTGCTTGCTTTCAGGAAAAGTTGTTGATAAATACTAAATGAAAATTTATGTAAGTAATTAGAAAAAGTTTTACATAATTTTCTAACAGTAATATTTAGTTTGTAATAATATTGTCTATCGAAATATTGTTAACATATTTTTTCTTATTAATGAATAAGGATTATAACTACGTAAAAATGTCAATAAAATATGAATGAAAATGTCGTCCAAGTAATTAATTTCCTGATAATTATAGGACTTAATTATTTTTTTAATCAAAATTCTTAATTAAAACTTAAATCGCGTTCTGAAATTGAGATATTGTTTTAAATACAAAGCCGTGGAGCAGCCGTCAGAATTGGTCTTTCACTCTTATCCATAAGTTTTCGAGTGTCCTGTAAAAAGCAGGTGTTTGAAAAAACAAACATATTTTACATTTCAAATTTTGCGATGAGGTTTGCCATCTATTTTGAATGTATTATTTTTTGTTGGCACAGAGAAGGCGGCTTGCATGTTTATTACATGCAGCTGGTCTGCTGACTACCCCACTTATGGGATATGCCGTGATGATGTAGTAGTGGTACAAACATACATACATCTTCTTCCCCTTGTCTTAATTGGGTCGGGGGCCTATTGCGCTTAGGTACCTCCTTCAGAGTTCCCTGCTACTGCAGTGCTACTTAAGAACTAATAAAGTATAAATACCCATCTTGAATGCATTTATTTTCATTGGCATGGAGATGGTAGTCTGAGTGTACGCTGCATGGAGCTGATCCATTGGCTAGATCAGCTAGAAGAAGTAAAAACGCATCTAATACCCCCGAGTTATTTCTAAACTGGTTTAAATGATCACTTTAGGCAGGTATCCGAAGTATCGTTTACCTATTCCATATTTCCGTATCAACTGACGCAAACGTTTTTGCAAAACTTATTAAAATAATTTTCTTTACTTTGAAATATCATTTCAAATCTTTAAGATTATTCCATGTAAAACAATATGCTTTTTATTAATATTTTATAGAATTCAATACAACTCGACTATTTTTTGCATGTTCATCGTTGATATCGTGGTTATTCAATTTATGAAATGTTACACAATCGGATTTTGCAATCGGATTATGTCGGAAAAAATAGTAATATTACGAACATTATGTATGACCTTTATTATTATTTTTTTTATTGCTTTTACTGATTTGCTAATAGTCTGCATTGAATTTATGCGTGCGTTAATAAAATAATTGGAAATCTATATTATTTACTTCATTCAAATACACCGACAAAGCTACAGAGTAAACAATATCATATTTGCATTATTATGATCGGAAAACATGACATAAATTGTGTTTATAGAAATGTTTTAAGCATTATTTCGTTATATTTATAATAAGCGAATATCCTGCAAGTAAATATGTAGGTATGTGATAAAAATGAAATTAGGCTAATTTAAAAAAAAAAAAACTATTCGTAAAATTTCAGTCGTGAGATATTTAATATCTTATCATATTGAGCGATAAGACATGTCAGCTATATATCCGTCTTAAATATATTTAATAATTGGCTTTTTAATTTGTAGAAGAAGTAGAGAATTTATTTATTTAATTCATTGTACGGCTCAGCCTTTTACATAATAAGCACAATGAACAACACAAACAAACTTTGCAAGAATTGTAAGATAAAATAATAATAATAATAATAATAAAAATCTTTATTGCACAAAAAAACAAACATTATTAAAACACAAACATTGCAGAACCAAACAAATAAATTTGTGCAATGGGCGAGTTTATCGCAGAAGCGCGATATCTTCCAACTAACCCATATTATAAATCAACATCGATATTATAAAGATATGTTATCCTTGTACATGTAATGGTTTATATTACTGAAAATAAACCCTGAACAGTACCAAGAGCTTAACAACATTGAAATACACTAATAAAATTTAAGTAATATTACTAGTAGTCTCGTATGTACTCAGGAAACGTACCCATGTGTATGTACAGATATCCAGATAAACGTGTTGGTGCCCATACAAAGACACTGTCAGTACAACATACAATTTATATATGTACATATGTATATAACTTATTCATTATAGACATAGAAATATATCAACATATATACAGCTTATTCATTATAGGCATAGAAATATATCACCATATATATACAACTTATTCATTATAGGCATAGAAATATATCACCATATATATACAACTTATTCATTATAGGCATAGAAATATATCACCATATATATACAACTTATTCATTATAGGCATAGAAATATATCACCATATATATACAACTTATTCATTATAGGCATAGAAATACATCACCATATATACAGCTTATTCATTATAGGCATAGAAATATATCACCATAGTATATACCCAAGCACTTTCAAATTATTAAATTATATAACCTATTTATACCATGATAGCGTCTTCCAAAAGTGGGATAGCCAGTGGAGTGACTATGAGCATGCACATTTTTCTCTAGTTATAAATAAAAAAAAATACATTCAGGATGAGTGGCATATTTCATCGCTGAATTGAAAACATTGAATGTCTAACTCGTGATATTTTACAAACACTTGCATTTTATGGGATCTCAAAAACGAGTAAGATTAATTTGTCGAAAACTTCAAGGGAAATTCATCAACTACTGTACCAATACATGATACCTGGTAAATAAATATTTCTACTATTTCCAACTGAAATTTAAAAGTTTAGAAGTTTTAAACCAATGAAGAGCATGAAGTGTTCTAGATTTTAAAAAAAAACAATTTTATTATTGTCTATGGAATATCTCAACCAGGCATTCGAAGATTCTAAGAATCATTTATGCACCGTTGAAATAATAACAGTTGTGCGAGTATTATGGAATATAAATAGCTCATTTTGAAAACGTAATAATTGCGGAAAATTATAATGTCACCACTTGTGATTTAAATAACGTTCAAAGAAGGGGTGGGAGTGTTTTATTTTATGATCTAGTGAATGTAATAATATTATACATTTGATCTACGGAAGTATTCTGTCATGTCATGACATGTTTCTCAGAAATAAAAAAAACTTCTCAAACTATTCGAATGTCAAAGAATAAGGTATTTTGTGGAAGTCTAGAATAAGAAAAACGTGTATGAAAGATTTCATGTCGAAGACGTGGCATCTATAAAAAGAAAATCACTGAAATTTAAATGCCGTGTCCACAAAAAGGAAAATTTGTTTATCTGGAAAATTTCTGTAAATATTTAAATATGTTTTAAGTAGGTATCTGTACTCTTTCCATGGAAATAAAAACCAAACTGGAATGCTTACGGATAATGAACCATTGATTGAAGGACCCACCGACTACGTGGATAGTGCAGAAGTCTGACGACTAAAAAATGATTAAAAAAAGCTTATCATAAGATGTCCACATCACTGGCCATAGTAAGCATTAATCATACTTAAATGTTTTCTATCTCGTATTTGACCCTGATATTTAAATTAATATTTATAAATACCACATAAAGTGTATTTAAAGTGTCTGTATTTCAAATCTCGTATTCAATGCCTACACGAATTTTATTTTGCGTATACTTAGATGATTCATAGAGATTATTGTAACAAAAAAAATATTTAAAAAAACGAGTGTTAATATTTTTACTTTGGTGATTTTTATTAAAAAAACTTTGGATACAAGAGTATCTCAATAATTATATTATGAAAGATTCTATCGCATTCGAATTTCGGTGCTGTATGTAGTACGTGAGTTTGCCGGAAGCGAAATCGTATTTCCCGGCATCACCTGTCTCACAGGATACGCTCGTAGTCAAGATAAGACTCCGTGGAGTGTGATGATATTAGATACCTGTACAATGTACCTACTTGTAATAATATTATATGTATGTATGTACGATGATTCCACACCTTGAAGCGACATATTGATTCACTTAATGGGATGAAATTTCTCACCTTGATATCATGTTCGATAGAATCACATTGTGGGGTTGGTAGAACATACATATTGTTATGTGTTCTGAGTACAAACAGTATCTGAAAGCATTATATTATTGCAGTACGTTATAAGTTATACCTACTACAGTAACCCGGTCACATCAATCATAAAAAAAATTAACTGAAAAAGTGGCACTTTTTTATTTGAAGTGTTTTTGTATCGAGACCATTTTTTTAGAACTGCTTCATTCGAGGACAGAGGCATATTTTCATTGCTTCGATCAAACTGCAATACCGTCAAAGAAAATCAAATATTTCTGTTTTAATAAATAAGCACTTCATTACACGTAGATATATTACCTATAATAATTATGCATATAGCCTAATTTACAATATACTTAAAAAAATATTACATAAAGGTGCACTGAAGGAGCGAACAGGGACAGTTTTTCACCCATCCTTTGGCTCCTAGAGGGTCTCGAAAATAGTAGGAAGGGAAACAAAAAAAGTGATTAAGTATGGAAAATCGAATAACCAAAGTGGAAAACTGCCCCTCTCCTGAAGTGGGTACTATTCGACAACATACAAAAAATATTGGTCGAGCCATTCTCCGCTCACGACTCTATGGCACGTATTTATTTTGTAGGTATTTGAGTTTCAAACAGTCGCAAAACATTTCTATTTGATGTCAAACAAAATGTTTGATTAAATGTTGTTTAATTATTAATGTTTGACAGCATAGATAATAGGCAGAAAGTGGTACAAAGGGTTAAGTAATTGAAATGTTAATTTCATTGTAGATATAGCCAATCATATTAAAATATTATAATATATTATTGAATATCGTGAGAATAGAACAAAGAAATTGTTTAAAATGGAATTAATAAGCATTTAAACTATTAACGCAACTCCCACGCTTGGGTCAGCCAGTATATCAGATGCATGTAATAAGCATATAAGTTGTCCTCTCAATGCCAGTACGAATAAGACATTCAGATGGGTGACATATTTTACAGTATATTCACATTTCAGTCATTATTCCAATTTATTTTCAATCATAAAGATAATCTTTTTTTCTCAAAAGAATATTATCTATTACGTCTGTTTTGACAATAAAATAACAAATCCCACGATCAAGACATGAGCTTTTGCTGATCGAAAATTTCAAAATTATTGCCTAAGTTTTATTATTTATATCGTCTCCCATTTCTCAACTAATTAAATGATTAACGCTTTTTTAATTATCTCTATAATACAAACTCTTTTAAGCGTATTTGTATGATTTTTTTTTTCATTAATGACAATTGCTTACATACTTAATTTAATAATCATATATGTATATGTATACCAGTTTAAGAAATGTAATTTAATTATTATATTTTATGCGATAATCATGCGAAATTGGAAAAACGGTAATAAACAAAATAAATTTAACACATTAGTAGACATGTACAATGTACACCATCAGGCGAGATTTTTGTTTATAAATAATAAATGTAACACCATGCTAAATGTTTTAAATCAAATTAATTTTCCCATAAATTCGATGATAGTACAAAAGTACACGAAGAATAAACACAAACAAATATTAAATTATATTCATAAAGAACTTTTACGTATTGAGGCAATATGGCAGGACCATTATGTTTCAGATTTTCTCTACTTTCCCCAATTTACTTATAATATGCTCAAAGTAAATAAATTATTTTCTAGTCTAGAAACAGCTATGTTGTCATTGAAATGTTTTATTTTTCATATCTTCTTCTTCTTCTCGAGGTTAGCGACGCTCCTAACGGAAGGTTGGTGAGGGTCGCTGCATCCGGTAGGTACTTCAAACCACTGCCGCAAATTCTTGAGCCATGATGCTCTTTGTAGATTGGGTCACTTTGATTATATAAAAGATTTTGATTATGATTCACTTTTATTATAAAGATTATTTTTGTACACCATACTATCTATGCGACATATTGCAAGCAAGTGTTTTTATTAATATTCCATAGGCAACTGATGACAATACTCATATCCAGTGTTGCAGTATGTCAAACCTATCAACACTCTTTTTCGCCCCAAACTCCGTCTGCTCTCTATCTGACCTCTATTTTTCATACAGAATATTTCAATTTAATTTAATTGCTCATGGCTTTAATAAAAAATAAAGGTAAAGGAACGGATATAATTAGTTACGAAAAATGTCTTGACACTGAAAAATCTGCCAGCCTTCATAATTAAAATTATATCAGAGTCGTTCCATCAACTGAGAATAAAAATAACATCAAGTCTGTATTAAAGCCCAATTAAAATTTGATTAGTTTATTTATGTAAGATCAGTATTATGATTGTTAAATAATCTTGGAATACATTTTAATTTATGTCTATTGTGAACATTTTGGATTCTTTTATATATTCTACACCTTTATTTCCTTTTTGTTAACTAAACCAATTAAGTTTTTTGTTTATTTGTTAAGTTTATGTTTGTTCAGTTATATTTAAAGTAGCTTAGCCAGTAGACTAATAATGCATGTAATAAACGCGTCAGAAGCTCTCTAAGTGCTAATAAAAATAAAACCTTTGAGATGTGTGGCTAACCCTAATACCCACATAGTGCAAAATAAGTAAGAATGAAATTTGGAGTAAGAAGTCATAAACCTTAATTTAAAAGTATTTCGATACTTTTTTAGCTTTCATGAGTCAATTTTTTTTGCAGTGTTTTTGCATTGTATAATAATTTATGGTACCAAATACTTGATAACATAAATATTTGATAGGTATTTTATATTATTATTCACGAATAACAAATTATCAGTTTACTTGAATTAATATTGTGTCAAATAGATATTTCGTGAATCAAAGTCAATAGAATGTTTTGAAGGCTCTTGTAATTAAATTGAAGGGGCTTGAAATATGTAATTTGATGAAAGTAATTTAAGGAAGTTACCTACATTATAACAAATTCTCTACTAATTAATTAAATGTCTTCTTTGACTTTTATTGAGTATTTAAATTAAATTATGAGCATTTTGTGATGGTTATAAAAATTCATAACCTAGCAACTAGGATTTTGTTCACTAAAAAAACTACAAAAATGAATGATTTAATAATCTACATTTCTATTGTTATTTTTGTTCAAGATTCATTTACTTTTATCATTGCATATTATTGTAGATTCAGTCGATATATTTCAGATTGTATAGTTTGCAATTTAAGATCATTCGATTAAAATATTTATATTCGTTCTTCATTTGAACTATTTATGAAATGTTCAGTATTCAATGCACAAAACACATCCTTGAAAGCACGTAGACGTTTCTATAGTTATACATACTTAGATTGCATGTAGCATTATACATTTTTTATATAATGTTTTATTGAGTTGAGGTAGAATTCGATTAGTCTGTGTCACAATGTAATAAATATCTTGTCTATGAACTGCTCAAATCCACTGGGTATTATATAGGATATAGGATAGGCAAAAAGGTTGTGACTAAGTATCTATACAAAGTGATGGCGTTCACCCCTACGGTACTGCGCTGCACGGTGCTATGGGTAAATATTACACAGGGTAAAACTGAAAACACAACTGCGACGAGGCCATAGGGAAATAATAATCCATCAATCATCAAAAAGTAGGTCATTTGTAAAGAGGTTACCATACGGTTAATATGGTTTGGGGAACACTGCTCGAATTCCTTCATCCTTTTGGGGGACATTTTTCATTCCACGTCGTATTCAGGCTTGATTTCAAAATTTACATTGACATGCGAAGCTTTGACAAAAAACATTATGATAAAATTAGTTACAAATTATTAATTGTAATATTGAATGATGAATAAGCAGATATTACTTTTTTCGCAGTAGGTATAATAAATTTCAAAAGATATATACCAATTTATGCAATGGTTCCATATATAATATTTCATAGCACTGGTTCTATGCCTGGTAATAATAATAATGAAGAAAGTAAAGAAAGTTGAAGATAAATTTAAATAAGAAATAAAATATTTACAAAATTTTAGTGATTAGGTAAGTAAGCGTCTGTAACTGAAATAATATTTTTTACTTAGTACATATATACGTTATAAATATTTATTATACACAATGATAAATATTTACTATCCAGGCTCCTGATTTTAAGACATTCAGAAGAGATCTCAAAACCTGTTATTTTATTAAGTAAGATTGAAAATAGTATTCCTTTTTACATTCTTGACGTGGATATATAATATTGTATCCTAAATAATTAATGTAATACAATATTTGTAATTTCTGACGTGGAAACCTTTATGTATCCGAGATTCTCATTAAATCTATTTATATTTATATAATGACGCGGATGAAATGTCCTAGAATTGATGAGTTGTACAATGTTCTTAAGGTGCCTTAGCACGTAAACTACACTCTAATTTTGTCCAGTAATAATAATGATATTTTTACTATTATTCTTACTTTGATAAAAATTCTCTCAACATATTCTTATGATGACACGACAACATTTGTGTGTCGAAACCCTCAAAGGAATTTGCATTGTTTAAAGATAGAAAGGATGGGGGTGGGGAGACTGTGAAAAGCGACCAATTAATATTATCGTCGTTGATTAATTATACCATTAAAAAGCAGTGTCATCTCTTTCTTCTGAGAAACGTATTCCATTGTTTTAGATTTTAAGCAATAATAAATTAAAGGCTTATCCTTTAGAAATCTGCTTATAAAGGCAATTTATAAAAACAGGAACTTGGCACCTAATGAATTATATTATCTTTTATTGAAAATTAAACGAATGACTGCAATTCTCATATATTTTCAAGTAGTCTCTTAAATGATTGTTGAATCTCAAGTTTTTTTTAAACAAAAATTCATTATAGCAAATCCCAATAATATTTTACTTAGTTTTTAAATTATTTTTTTGTTTTTATAATGAACTTAGTAATTGTAAAAGTTTGTGAGAAATTTTGATATTGTCAAGAAGTAAAACATTGTTTATAAAAAATAATAAAAACCAAAATCATATGAGAATACACTTTGTTTAAAAAATAGCGTTAATATGTATACATTTTTTATACATACATTCATTTAAAAATGCATACAAAATTATATTATTTACTATCCCATTTCGTGAATTAAACTTATGTACCTATATACAATAATTCTTAATTTTACAAACAAACAATAAGAGATAGATTAACTTTCTTCTTATAAAAATAAGACAAAAATTTTTTTTCTTAATAAAGTCAACTTTGTAGTCATTAATATTCTTAAGTTCTTTTAATTAAAATAATTTGTTCCATGATTAATATAGTGATGCTGTGAAAGAGTTTTGTCACCATAGACATATATAAATTTCTACAACGTGTAATCTTCGACTACGGACTATTCCAGTGATCCGAAATTACATGGGTCGATGACAAAAATATTTTCCACATTTTATTTACCTTGGTATTACAATTTGTTAAGTATTTCGTTTGATTTCGCATAGTATTTTTGTGGAAGTCAGATGAAAATATTTCCAAAGTGTAATAATTTTTGCACAGGGACATTATTATGTGACCCCAAAAATGTTCAGATTCTGATTTAATATTGGTTATGTGTAATTGTAAATATTACAGTAGGTAATCCAATATAAACTCATCCATATCTACTTGACATTCCCATTATCCTCATCTTGTATCCCGCCCTCTATTCCTTCCTACATTTATTGTCACGAGTGATTGATGTACATACAGCCAAACCTTACACGCAGATCATAATAATATTATTCCAATACGATATTCACGCATTAATAAATAATATTATTTTACAAGTATCCAACTGTTGTACTCGTACAATGTTGTGTTATGAACATATAATATACCTTCCGTAATATGTAGAATAAACTTTAATCATTGTGTATCCATTTATTTATTTATTTTATTGTTTGGAGTATAATATGCACCGTGACCTGTAAGATCTATTGTACTCCCCTTACTCAGCCTTTTTGGTGTTGCCAATCAATGCGAGCCCTCAAGTCCCAGACATCTTATGAAGTTTAGAATCTTGAGGGGGTCCAAGGTGTGGAGAGATTTCACTTCTACCTAGTATACCTTCATAGGGCTTTGATTTTTGCTTGTATACCTCAGTTAATTCGACATAAAAGTCAAAGAAAATAAAACAAGCGACCAATGATCAACCACTTACGGACATAATTCAGCCATTGGCTACCCTCTCTACATCGCATTAAAACACTCAATTACCAATTATTTATATTTCTTTCCACAAGTCAGTGCTTTGACAATGAAGAATTTGCATTTGCAGCAATAGTACCAAATATAAATTTTTAATACGTTTATTATGTATTAACTAACATACTCTCATCATGAAATAATTTAACTGTGGTGTATTTTTTATGAGTATACATAATAGGTATAGGAAATTTTCAAAACCGTAAATGCGTAGACTAATCACACAGATCGATTTATATAATTATACACAATCAATTAAATACACATATTATATACACAACAAATACATATATAATATAATACCCAGACATAGGCAAAATGAAAAATGACCCTTAACAATTTGTAAAAAGTCATTCTTCATTTTGCCGAGGCCGGGAATCGAGCCCGTGTCCACGTGACTCAAAGGCTTACTAGCCGCAATTAAAATACTAATATTATATTTAAAACTAATCTGCATTTGAACTGAATACTTACTAAGCGGTATATATTTCATGTTAGACCTTTTACTTTGTCGTTATGACATACATTGTATTCATGAATTTAGAATAATATTTTTGTCCTGTGTTATAGGTATTTTTTATTTTCGCTTTCGTATTTAGAATACATTATAATACATTCACCCATTAAACATAGAAGGTATTTTGAACCCGCGTTCTGAGCCTAATCCTTTGATATCCTGTATATCTGGATAGGTGAATTTTTTCCCGGCATTAGACAGTTAAGTTTTTGTGTGACTATGACTGATCATATGGAGACTTATCTGGTTGTATAATGCTGAGAAGTGTGGATGGCAATTCTGCCGCCGCGTTAAAAAAAATAGGACAAAAAGGTATTTTTTTAGATTCATGAATATATTTTTTCTCATCATATTATTAAAATAGTATACTCGTATTTGTATAGATTGTTTAACATCGGTTTGTTCCTCAGGCATTATAATATTATAACCCTCGTGTAAGTATATTTTGTAAAAGGAAAGTTCTTCCCAATATGTTGCTATTGTTCTTAATAAACATCGTGTAGGTTTAACAACAGGATGGATCTACAAAATTTTATTTTTAACGTTTACAAATTTACATATAAATATGAAAAAAAAATATAAATGTATATTATCAGTGAGCAATTTTTCTTTTTCACGGTGATAATAAATGAAAAGTAATTTAGAATGTATATCGTTAATAAATATTCATATTTCCCTGTACAAAGAACATTGATAAATCACAAACCACCCTATCGCTCGGTTCTGTTTGATATTGGAATATATATTAACGTAGATCTGAGAGTTGATTTTGTTTAACACATCGGCTAACGTTGTTTTTATAAATTTAAAAAAAAACTGATAATTTAGAAATAGGTACAGGTATTTGACACACTTTTTTAGAATCTGAAGCTTTATTTATCAATTTTTTGGCTAGAAATTGACGAATAATTATTTTTTTCAATTCCTAGGAATAATTTTTGTTTTGCTAGAATTTACAATGTTTTTTTGAGCGATATCAATTAATTAACTGTGTTGGCTCAAAAATTGTAAAATTTCGTGATTTGGATTTATTAAATAACATGATGAGGACATAAAGACATACCTACTGTCTTTCGGTAATTAAAATAATCTTAAATGTTTTATTTTCATCTATATTTCTATCTATACCATCATTGCACATTCAAGAAGTGGCGTTACCAGTAGACTCATTCATGTAATAATCATACAAGATGTCTTTTTCAAGCCGATAAAAAGATAAGGTAATCAAAATGGGTAGTGACTTCATTGCTGAGTTGAAGGTATTCAATGACATTCAAAAATTAACAAAAGACCCAGAAAAGTTGGAGATCTTTTTTTCTAGGGATTCCACGGAAGATGTGTTTTTTTATTCAATTTTTAAATGTTAATGTTTATAAGGACGTTGTTGCAGGGATGATTTTTCTTTTTCAGGAGATTTTAATCTATAATTTTAAATGAAAGAATAACAACCCGAGTAGTTTCCCGTATATTTTAAATATTCTAGGAAATTTCCATTATGACTGAAGTACTCTGAAATTTTAAGCTTAATACGTTTCGTTTTGCAAACTTAAATGTATATAGAGTGGTTACTTTTATACTTCAGTAGGAAGGAAGTGTAAAACCACAAACTTGATTTAATAAATTGATACATAAACATAAAATATCATACATACATCATATAAATAATAATAAATACTGCCATTGAAAATTTTCTCCTATGATTTATTTACCAAATGTATGTATATATATATATATATATATATATATATATATGTGAGATGTAACACGATAGGTATGATTTTAACATGAAGCTAAGCATCACTTGCAGAGTAGAGAGAAAGTATTAGGTGTCCCGACGCTTACGAATCGGCTCTGGCTGGCTTAAGCGCTTTACACCATGGTAACGTTCACCCATTCCACCTTTTCTCTCTTATGCTTCTTTCATATACTCCTTTCAGAGCGGGTGACTGCACTCATCGCTGAAAAGCGACTTCGTCCAGCCAACCGCACCTACTAGGAATCGAACCCGGTACCCCTGTGTTACGAGTCAAGCACTCTAACCGTTAGGCCACTGAGGTATGCGGGTAGGACGAAAGTATGTAGGTATTATTACTATGACAATCAGCCTATGATTTCATCGACACCTATTGAATATTGTTTGCAACTTTTTAGCTATTGTTCATCATTGGATCCAACCTAATGACCTTTGAACTCGCTACACTTAGACTGTAATGTCGTATGTGTGTTGCTGTTACCAGTGAATTTATAATGCGAATGCTTTGATTTTTCGTATTAAACTGGTTATTTGCAGTTACGTATGTGAATTATATGTGAGATGTAACACGATAGGTATGATTTTAACATGAAGCTAAGCATCACTTGCAGAGTAG